>BGNK01002279.1:2750-24556 GCA_003297005.1 Symbiodinium sp. clade A Y106
TCTCCAGTACGATACCTTGGTGTTGAGATTCGACGAGAACCTCGTCCCTCGGATGATGGGAAGATCTTTTGGGTGTACACAATAGACCAAGGGGCTTATGTACGAGAGCTTCTACGAGAGCATAACATGGTGGATGTACATTTTGCAGGCCTCCCGGCACCGAGAGAGTGGATCGAGCAGGCGGAAGCAAGTGATGAGGTGGAGACCGACTACGACGAGTCTACGCTGAAGCTGGCTCAGAGGTACGTAGGCGAATGTCTTTGGTTAGCCACAAAGACTCGCCCAGACATAATGTTTGTCACCACGCATGCAGCAAGCTTGGTTTCAAAGAGACCCTCCTATGTGATAAGGGTTGGAGAGAGAATACTTGCGTACTTGGCTGGTACAGCAGACCTGCGTATGACGATGGGTCCTACAGCGGAGGCGGGCCCCTTGGAGCTCATCGCCTTTACGGACGCAAGCTATGCTCCTTACGGTCGCCGCTCCTTTGGAGCGGCAGTTATCACCTTTGCTGGGACCCCGGTGGCATGGAAGTCGGGCCGACAAAGCTTCATAACATTAAGTGTGATNTCTTCCGATCTTGAAGCCATCAAGGAGTTTAAAATGAAGGTGCTCTCCTTTTTGCTGGTGCTGGCCCAATGTGTATGCCCTTCTCGAGCTTATGGTGATCATGAAGAGGTTGTGAAGGAGCCCCTACCTGGCACGGGATGGGAAGAGCTACTGTTGGCATGCATGATCACTTCGGTGTTCGCAGTTGTGATGTGGGAGTGCATGAGATGGATGTTTCGAGCGGCTCGTCGCTGCTGGAAGCGAAGCAAGAAAGCAAGGAAGCTAGCGCAAGTGGCTCGTATGACTACAGAAGCGGTCCATGAAGAGCTGAAAACCGCGAAGGAAGCGGATGCCCTTTTGAGGAAAAGGCGACCGGCTACCGTTAAGGATCGNGCTAGCGCAAGTGGCTCGTATGACTACAGAAGCGGTCCATGAAGAGCTGAAAACCGCGAAGGAAGCGGATGCCCTTTTGAGGAAAAGGCGACCGGCTACCGTTAAGGATCGACGTGAAGATGTAACGACTTCCCCGCGGACGCCTTCTACCACGAGAACAACTTCATCCTGGCAGGCTGCAGGATTTTCTCCACTGACACCGTCGTTGCCGACAACACCCCTGCAGGGTGTGCAAGAGGCTCGAACCACCTTCGAAGAAAATGAAAGGGCGAGAGTATGTCATGATGTCCTCATGCTGATGACGGTCGAAGAGCTGAAGAATGCCCTTCGTCTTCACGGACAACTAGTGAGTGGCTTGAAAGAAGATCAGGTGACCCGAATGCAAGGTTACTTGATGAGGGCGGATACCACTGTGAAACAGCTGAAGTATGTGCTGTATTTGTGGAGGCTTAAATCCCTCTCTTNAGGGCGGATACCACTGTGAAACAGCTGAAGTATGTGCTGTATTTGTGGAGGCTTAAATCCCTCTCTTACCATTGCAAGCTATGCTGGCAGGACATTGACTCCAAGTCGCATGTTTCGGCCTGGATCAGTACATGGAAGAATTAGAGTTGTGAGGCTTTTCAGATTTGGCGTGGAGCGCTGAATCTCACGCACAAAGTTAACGCGATGCTATCCCTTCGAGACGAAGGGTAGCAAGGAGGAGTGTTGACGGATTGATGTGCGTGATGTGCCCTTGAACGTGTGATTTGTCTCAAGTCTTGATGGCTGAGCCAAAGAAACCTCGCTACTTTAAACGGTATGTGCAGCTGTAGAGGCCGTGTANCTTTGCAGCCGCATACGCACTGCTGAAAAGTAAATTCGAAGCTCTGCTGTGCCATGTCATCCTGAAGCCTACCCTGCTCCGCTACTTGAAGACCCAGCAGTTCCCATGGAACACAATCAAAATCCTATATAAACCCTTAAGGTGCCCTTATACAAATCCTATATGAACCCCCTTATACAATCCCCAAAGGAGCCCTTTCAAGGAACCCTTAAAGGAGCCCTTCAAAAGGAACCCTTTAAAGGGAACCCTTAAAGGAGCCCGTTAAAGGAGCCCTTAAAGGAACCCTGAAAAGGAACCTTTTAAAAGGAATCCTTAAAGGAGCCCTTACAAGGAGCCCTGTAAAAGGAGCCCTTAAACGAAGCCCTTACAAGCAACCCTTTAAAAGGAGCCCTTTAAAAGGAGCCCTTAAAAGGAGCCCTTACAAGGAACCTTCAAAAGGAGCCCTTAAAAGGAGCCCTGTAAAAGGAGCCCTTAAAAGGAGCCCTTACAAGGAACCCTTTAAAGGGAGCCCGTAAAAGGAGCCCTTAAACGGAGCCCTTACAAGGAACCCTTTAAAGGGAGCCCTTGAAAGGAGCCCTTAAAAGGAGCCCCTTTAAAAGGAGCCCTTAAAAGGAGCCCTAAACCCTCAGAAATCCCACCTGTCCACTCTCGGCTCCGTGGTGGTGGAGGCCCTGCAAGCCGTCGGCCTGCTCGGCCTCCTCGACTTTAAGAGTCTTTGGTGTTTAGGGTTTAGGGGTTCCCTTTAAAGATCTTTAAAGGGATCTAAGGGTTCCTTTACTCCTCGGCCTCCTCGGCTTTTTAGAGTCTTTCGGGTTTGTTTGTTTGCTTTAGGGGTTTAGGGTCTAGGCTGTGGGGGTTAGGGTTTAGGGGGTTTAGCCGTTCAGGGGTTGAGGGTTTATTGTTTAGGGTTTGGGGTTTGGGGTTTAGGATTTAGGGGCTAGGGAATTTTTAACACCCTTAAAGCAGTAGGGTATGGGGCCTCCACGCACTTACAGGATCATGGAAATGGGACTTAGTAAGCTTAGAAGTGCCTTAATTGTCGCTATAAACGGTTTTGAAGTATGGCTGCCTTATTTGTCACCCTAGGAACTAACCCGGACACGACCCCTAGAAACCCGAGTAGAAATCCGTTGATGTAGGGGCCTGAAGCATTAGCAATTGAATTCCTCAGGGCTCAATTTACCCTAAACACCACGTGCAGCAACTCCTCGTTCTCAGCACCGGCATCATCGCCTGTGAAATGGTGCTTTCAAGATTGGGAATGGGTCTGACGGCTTGAGGGTTCTAGGGTTTAGGGTTCAGCGTTTGGGGCTACAGGGGTTTGGATTGTAGATACTTTCAGGTTGCAGAAGCTTGGAACATGGATTTAGGATATTTTAGGATGCTGAGTGCTGGGACTCCACCCCTGAAAATACTCAAAACCCACCAGACTAGGCGGGGAAGTATTCCGCCAGTACATGGGGGAACGAATTGAGGGTGGGGCTCTCCAAACGCTCGAAGTGCATCAGATCCTATCAGGGACGCAGACTGATGCTCCCGTGCGTTTCGGCCCACGAAACTCCGCCTCAGTCCCGTGAACGTTTTTCTGCTCCCGTGACAAAGAGACTATGCGGCTTTGATCCTAAAACTAACCCGTACAGTACCCCTAAACCCTAAACCCCTAAACCCTAAACCAGGGGCTCGAATCACGGACTTCTCATGCTTGGCCTGGGGAAGACAAGGAGGCCGGAGCTCTGTTGAGAGCTCCGCACTCGGGTGGGGGAGTCCCGTTTCGACGGTTTAGAGTTTAGGGCTTAGGGCTTGGGAGGGTTTAGGGTTTAGGGCTTAGGGTTGTAGCTTCTTCTGCTCTCCTTGCGGAAGTAGGACATACCACTCAGGAGCAGAGAGCCGCTCACGGTGGCTCGGCGGACCATCTGTTCTTTCGGCATGCTGGCAGCCAAATGAGTTCAACACCACCCTATGTAAAGTCAAGGCTCGCCCAAGCAGTCACGAGACAACGACCCTAATCGTTATAAGCCCTCTGCAGACCCAACTTATCAACCCCCATAAACTGTTAAAGCCACATGCAGCCCCACACACACACACACGCACACACACACACACACCCACGCACGCACGCACGCACGCACGCACGCACGCATCTTCAAACTGAAAAATGTACGTGTGCATGTATATATACATATATATTTTTTGGTAGCCCCGAAAGTGTTAACCCCCGCCGCCCGAACCTAAACCGTGAATCTAGAGGGGTGAGGTTTCAGGGTTGATTTTAAGGCTTGCAGTTGAGGACTTGGGTAGTGTCTACGGGTGAAGGGTTTCGGGTTGAGGTTGGCATCAACAATCGCTGAAGATAAAGATGAGGAGTTACTGCCATTACTCCTCCTCCTCCTCCTTATTCCAATTCTCCACGTTTGGGACTTACTATGGAGTTTGGAGCAATTTAGAGGCTTACGGCATTCTAGGTGTCGATTTCAACAGTCGCCAAAGCTATCTACTTTAACTAGGGCTCGATAACAAGCAAGAAGGAAAGTTAAAAGTTCTCCCAAATCGATACCTAGTATTGCACTAAGACCCTCCAATAGACTTTCTTTAATTTATGGAAACGCCTTGCCGGACTTGGACCCGCAAGTTCACAATGCCCAAAAGTAAAGGTTAAGGGTTAACGGTTAAAGATTCGGGGTTTGGGGGTTCTGGGGTTAAGGGTTTAGGGTTTAGGGCTTTTACGGGCTGCGTGAGGGTTTGGGGTCTACTCAGACCCTGCGCACTGCGCAGCTCACGCTCCGAGGGTAGTGCAACTCACAGCACGGGACTGAACAGGCAGACCGGCACAGTGGAACAAGAAGGTCTCTTGAGTCCAAAACCATTCACATCCTGATACTTTTGCTATCGCCGCTATTCTTCCCGTTTCTATGTCTTTTAACCCGACTACACCCCAACCCTGTGCGCCATGATCTTCGAGCGTACCAGAATCAAGCCCGACTAGAACCTCATGGCTTCTTGGTAACTCTGGTTCGTGCTCACGAAGCTTCCACCACCCCCTTGACTCTAAAGAAAGTCTTACGAGCCCCTAAACAACCTAAACTCACAACCTTCTTACAAAGCACAGCGTGATCAAACCGTATATCATAGAACCCTTACAGTAATCGTTACAGAATACATCAGAGAACCCTTACAGCCTTAGAGTCACCCTTATAGAACCCTTGAAAGAAACCCTTTCAAAGGAACCCTTACTGCCCAGGCCTCCACCGGCCCTGAGACAGACCTGTCCCGCGAAGTCGAACCGAAGCAGCTGCAAGGCCTCACGGCTCAGGGCTTATAGGGTTTAGGGTTAGGGCTTCTAGGGTTTAGGGCTTAGGGGAGCTGATAGGGTTTGTAGGGCTTTCTAAGCTTCGTAAGGGTGCTCCGCTCCCACAAGACACGAACCGCAAGGAACTGATGGCGTGGAGCACGAAGAACGCCGATGGCAGCACCCTGAACCTGCAACTCCACTAAACCCTGTAAGGTTTAAGCTACGATGAAGCCTTAAATCCAAACCGTAATCCTGAGCGCTAAACCCGAATTCAGGGGCCTCAATCATTAGAACAAGGCTTTGGAGTTATTCTCGCTCACTATGAACCAGGACACCTTAGGAATACTACTCCTACAAATTACGACCCCACTACTGGTAAACTCTTAGAAAAAACCCTTTTGGTAAGCCTTACAGAACCCTTCATAGAACCCAAAGACCATAGTCTAACCATTACGGTTACGTGCTAGAGCCCTAAGGCCTGAGGACTTCACCTTGCACCCCAAACCCTAGAGCCATACTATGACATGTTGCATACCCCCCTATTAAGGCCACTCTCAAACCCCTAGCAGGAGTACGATCCCGCTAGTCCCTAAAAATCCGTACTTAAACCCTAAACCTTAATCCCAAACCCTTAACCCTAAACCCGAAACCCCAACCCTAATCCCTAAACCCGAAACCCAACCCTAAACCCCAAACCTTTAACCCGAAAGCTCCCAGGGCCTTCCCCGCCGGCTCCGGCGGAAGGCTTTCGTCTGACAGGACCTGGCTTCGAGTTGGATCTTTGAGGAGCTTCTGTTAGGGTTTCGTCACACACACTCGCACAAGGCAGGCATGGCTTCAGGCACTAAGTCGTCACAGCTGTTAGGGTTTAGGGTTTAGGGTTCTACAGTAAGAATTCTAATTTAAAGGCTTTAGGTTATATTGATTCTATGGTGATATAGGGCCTATAGTAGGGAGTATACAGGAACACTCTTAGTGATTACTCCGATGCGTATTTGATGGGGTTAGGGTCTGGGGGGGAGGTTCAGGCTCAGCTTACGTTATCGCAACTTGCTTCGCGCTTTGCTAGGCGACAGTCCGCTTGACGGAGAGAGTTTTATTTGGGGGTCGGGGGGGAGGGGGGTTGAGGCTTAGGGTTCAGAGCTTTACGGCTTAGGGCTTTGGGGCTTTAGAACTTTCGGGTTTAGGGTTTAGGGTTCGATGGTTGAGGGGGCGCAGGAGAAAAGCCAGGGGTTTGGACCCCGGCCTTGCATACTTTAGGGGCCTTAATAATTAGAACAGGGTTTTGGAGCCCATTATACTATAGGGAATTATGTAGACCCCTATAGTACTTCAGAATTTGGACGCTGCAAGAAGACCCGTGTAAAAGCTATCACTGAATCACTAGAACCGCTAGAGTCGCCAGAGAACCACGGTTTTCATGGGATGTTGGCGAAGAGCCCATGGGCACGCAGCAGTCTTCCATGACGACGGCGAGACAGCACGAGTTCGCAGCATGGCCATTGCAGAACAAGGTCTACAGCACCTGCATGTCTCTTCCTTTCTCACCCAAGCATCTCTGCACATGCTCTTCGATTTACATGTGCGCTCACACTCCTTCATCATGCGGATGCTCTCACTTTTTAACTCACCGTTTGATTTCTATTCGAACTCAGACTCCATGCACACACGACCTCTTGGTCCTACGGGCATGTACAGCACGCACCCTGTTTATTCATTCTGTGTTCTCTCGCTCTTGGTCTCTCTCCCGCTCTGTCCCTCTCTCTCTCTCTCGCCGCGTCTGTCTCCCTGCCTCCCAGTCTTTTGTCTCCGCTCGCTCGCTCTCTCTCTCTCTCTTTCGCTTGCTGGCTCGCTCGCCAAAACCTATATCAGCCTATAGCCCTAAAGCCTAAGCGCTCAAACCTCAAAACCTACGCGGCCCTACAACCCTACGCTTTTCTCGCTCTAGTCTCTGCTGTCCATGCAAAGACATTCATGGGGTTGCCTTTTCAAAGTCGGGTGCACCCGCTGGCATAGTCCACCTGGGCTCAAGGCGGGCGTGTGCAGCGAAGTACTTGAGCTGTGCCTTTAGAGCTTAGCGTGTCAGGCTGAAGCGTTTAGGGAAGGGTGCGGACTTCAAAACCTCCGCCCTGAACCCCCAAGAATATCCCTTAATTAGGGAATATACCCCTCAGGGCTCCTTAAAGGGCTCCTTAAAGGGATCTACAAGGGCTCTATAAGGGACTTACGGAATATACCCTAAATTAATGGTAGGATCCCTAATATGATCTTAAGGTATATTCCTTAATTAAGGGATATTAGAATCCCTTCATCCCGAAACCCTATAGACCCCTTTATAGATCCCTTAAAGGAACCCTAGGTTCTCTGGGAGCCCTGCTGAACCCCAGAAGCCGAACTCTTGAACCTGCGAGTCAACATCCCGAAACACCCACACCCTACAAAAACAGTAGTAGAGGATTATTATGTAGGGGCCTTAATACCTTAATGTTTAAAACGACTTATATAGGGGCCTTAATGCCTTAATGTTTAAAACGGGTTATATAGGGGCCTAATACCTTAATGTTTAGAATGGATTATGTAGGGGCCTCAATACTTTACTGTTTAGAATGGATTATGTAGGGGCCTCAATACCTTAATGTTTAGAATGGATTATGTATGGGGCCTTAATACCTTAATGTTTACAATGGAAGTTTATTGGGGGAATCGAATCAGGCTATTCATAATCAAGAGCTTGTGGGAATCTGCAGGCGTCTATATTACGTTTTAAACAAGTCTTTGCAAATCCTTTCCGTTAATAAAGCCCAGAAGTTCACACAAGATAATCTAAAAGTCATCAAATATCCAAACCCTGCAGCCTTTGCGTAAAGACCTTAGTCAGTTGGCAGAGTCCCCCCTGTTGCCGCATGTACAAAGCGAATGCTAGCTAGCACCAATGGCGAGACCGAACCCTCGTCACTCAAACATCTGAATCTCGAATATACCGCACCACTGAAAGCCGCAATCTGGCGCGACGTTGCTTGGCCTGGGTCCACGGGAGGCGGAAGAGCTCCATCTGGTCCGGCATTGTTTGTGGAGTCTACGTCCTAAACCCTAAACCCTAAACCGTGAGATGTTTGCACCACACCCCTGCCCGCAGTGATCGATTGATAAAGTGACGCTAGGAAAATGTATCCTCTCCGCAGGGCCTGGGAGCCCTACGCAAGCAGTCCATATCCCAGCCTCAATGTAAGAGGGACCGAGTCTCCTGGCGGCCAGCCGGAGAACATGCCCTCCTAGTGGTCAGTGAGCACTGCCTGGATTTGGTCTGCGAATGTCCATGTCGCAATGCATGCATTTTCCATTGGCCAAGGGTTGATGGAGGTGGAAAACCCTGAACCCTGAACCCTAAACCCTAAAACGCGAACCCTAAACCCTAAACCCTAAAACCTGAACCCTAAACCCTAAACCCTGCCCCAAGCCGGGCCTTACGAGCCTGATAGGGCCTTCCCCAAAAGCGCCAGACCCAACAAACAGATAAATTACAGAACCCGAAATAACCCGAGCCCGTAACCAATTAAAGGATCTAGGGCCTGGGGCTTCACAAAAAAACCTGAACTTTAAACTCTAAACCCTAAACCCTGCACCCCAATCCCTAAACCCTAAGCCTTAAACCCTAAACCCTACACCTTAAGCCGTAAACCCCTAATCAAGGGAACTCTTATCACGCCAAGCGCGGCGCTGCAGCTTCTGAAGCTCGGCCCTGTCGAGCTTCCCGCCCACCAGCGCCTTTTAAACGGTGGAGTCGGGGGGTCTTATGAGGGTTTAGGGTTTAGGGTTTACCGGGCTTTTCAGTAACCAGGGAGAAAAAAGGGTATAAACTTTCATTTCATAATGGTTCCCTTAAGAAAAAATAGTAAAGTATGGTACTCCAAAGCCCAGTTTCGACTCGCACACTCGCACAGTTTAGGGGTGCCCGTAAGGTTCTATAAGGGCTCAAGGCTTTAGGGCTTAGGGTTGAGGGTTTGGGCCTTTCGTGTTGTAGATTTACCGCTTTAGGTTCTTGGGTCTCCCCGAAATTCACGGGTTCTACCCGAACCTATGGCGGGCTTTTAAGGTTTAGGGTTTAGGGTTTAGGTTATAGTTGTGAGTCTCCCAGAACCCTAAACCCTAAAACCCAAAACCCCTTTTTGCAACTGGCGTGCAGTGCAGCGTCACGCCAGGACAGCTGACCCCTAAACCCTAAAAACCCCTAAACCCTAAACCTTAGTTCTGACCGGATTTTTACAGGGTCCCAAGCGCCTTCTCGGGGGGCTTGGGGTTGTGGAGAACTTACAAGTTTAGGTTTTTCAGAGGGAGGATAAGAGGTGGGGTTTAGGGTTTCGGGTTTAGGGATTAGGGTTTAGGAATAAGAAGAAGAAGACCACTGACATTATGCATAGCATCAACAGCAACATGCGAAAAGCAGCATCAACAATACCAGTAGTGAACGAATGCAGCCCGATCACAGTAGCAATGCAGATGTTAGCAACAACCGTTTTTCGAAGACTGGTTTTAAAAAAACAAACATGCCTGGAGATCCAAGTAACAGATACCCTGAAGCAAAAGAAATTGAAAAATACCCCAAAATGGTACCGAGCAAAGCCACCTTGGAAGATCCCTAGAAAACCTCGCATAGCCCAATAATAGGATTAGGATTTAAATAAGGTTGAGGGAGTTTAGGGTTTAGGGTTTCAGCTTCAGTATTATGCTGCTACTACAATGCAAAGCCAATTTTTGTTACTATTAAGGCCCCTGTACTAACCACACGTAAAACTCCATATGGCACCCATTGGAAAACATTGTAGAAGCCCCCCCCTTACACTCCAACATCCCCTAAATAAGGAGTATTCCTTAAATTATAGTAGGATCCCTACTATGACTTGAGGTAATTAAGCGATATTGAAGTCTCTGGGACTACCCTAATTATCGAGACCCCGATGCTAAAGCAAAGACGGTCCTCGCCGCCGGCGGAAAGCTCCAAAGACACCACTCCTCGCGGCTCCTTGTGTTTAGGGCTCAGGGTTCAGGGTTTAAGGTTTAGGGATCCGGGTTCCAGGTTTAGGGATTAGGGATTACTATACTGAACTTAGACCCCTAGCAAAAATTATAATTTTAGCTGTTTCTTAGGGACTAAAGGAACCAAAGATTAAAAGTTATTTCTAAGTACCCGTAAGATTAGGGTTGAGGGCTTCAGAGTTTTGGCTGTAGGCCTTTAGGGTTTACGGGTTTAGGGTTCAGGGTTTAGGGTTTGTCAGGACATCGTAGTTCTAGGCTTCGTGTTGAAGATCTGGGGCTTGCAAGGTTTGCTTACCCAGAGACTCCAATATCCCCTTTAAGGGTTCCTAAAAGGGATCCTTGGGGTTCCTCTAACGGATCTATAGGGTTTGGGGTTTAGGGTACCCAGAGACTCCAATATCCCATAATGAAGGAATATACCTTAAGTCATATTAGGGATCCTACTTTGATGTATTTTCCTGATTAAAGGATATTGGAGTCTCTGGGTACAGGGTTTACAAAGGTGTTTTTTAATTGCGCTGTCGTTGTTTAGCACTTGCGGCTTAGGGCTTATGGCTTGTTGGCGATGGAACTGAGGCTTAGGGGCGTCCATAGGACTTGGGGTTTAGGGTTTCGTCTGTGAGGCTTCAACCTTGTGCACCCTTACCTTCTTGCTAAAGCCCGGAGCACAGAAATCGTAAACCCTATAGTGAACCGCAGAAAGTTGGAACATGGATTTCGGATGATTCTTGCTGGGATCCCCTATACTTGGCCTTAAGGGTATGAGGATAACGATGTTCCAACTTTCTGGCTTCTACTATAGCATGCCTTGCTTAATCTCCCCTTTGGTCCTTGGCCTTTTCAGGGGGCGGCAGGTTTTCTGCCGCAGCCGCTCCGGTGGCCTTCATGGGAGTAGCCCACGATCAAAAACCCCATATGGGAGTTTCCGAAAATTAGGGGTACCTTATTTGGGGGTCCTTATAACAAGGATCCTACTATTTAGGGTACTATATTAGGGTCCCTATTTTCGGAAACTCCCATATCAACATGTCCAACTTTCTAACTCATGATGGGAAGATTTTTGCGCCAATATGGAAACAGCACTTCCTGCATGAAATGGTACAGGGCTGCCTAAATCCAATGCATGCAGGTTTGGATCGGTGTGTATGTGCTCATTAGTACTGCTGCTGCTACTGCTGCTGCTGATATGGCTACTACTTCTGCTGCTGCTGCTGTCGCTGTTGCTGCTGCTGCTGCCACCGCAGCAAATAACTGTAACACTAACCATAAAAACCAAAGCAATAGCAGCAGAAGCAGCAGCAGCAGCAACAACAACAACAATACCAGCAATAATAATCATGGCAACTGCTACCACTACTACTTCTTCTACTACTTCTGCTTCTGATTCTACTCCTATTTCTACTTCTACTTCTGCTTCTACTCTTAATTCTACTTCTACTTCTACTACAACTGTTACGACTGCAAGCACTGGTGCTACTACCAATAATAATACATTACTCACAACAATTAGTACTACTACCACTACCACTGCCACTACCACTACCACTGCCACTACCACTACCACTGCCACTACCGCTACCACCACCACTACCAGACTACCACTACCACTACTACTACGACGACTCTACGACAACGAAAACGACGATAGACGTTCGGATTAGGTTTTCGCGCACAGAGTGGTTTGAGACTGGGTTGAGCATTCAGAGGCTTTCGGCCATAATTGGAGCTTGCGGTTTAAAGTTTAAAGGGTGTGGCACTGTGGGAGTTCCCTTGGTCAAAACAATCTAGTCCGGCTTATGGTTCCGCGGCGTGGGATGAAATTCTTAAACCTCAGACCCGAAAGCCATTGGTCCTGAACATGCAACACGAACCCATTTCCCGAGACTTCTACCTACCATGAAACCCAACAGCGATTGAAAACCGGAATCCATGTTCAGCATCGTACGTGAAACGTTTAACCCCACACAACAAGCCTCGGAGAAAAACGATTTCATTTCTAATCATTGATTGGGCCATATGCCTTATGCCAACCTTGTAAAGGCACTCCCATGAAGCAAACCCTAAACCCACCCGCACTTTGCCTCTCCCTTCGCTGTTTTCGCCGCCTTTTGCCGCTTCGCTGCGCCCCGCCGTCGCAGGAAGTCGCCTCGATGTTTCGAGTTGTCGGCTTGGTGCCTTTCTTTAGTGTTTTTACGAAATTGCTATCCGGGTCTAGGGCTTAGAGCTATCTATCCATGCTGTGGAGGCTTGATGTGCTGCGGTGTGATATGTGGCTGTCGGCCCTAGCTAATGCCGCCCGCCTTCTTCCCCCCCTCCCACATCGCAGGGCAGGTCCGCTAGTGTCGCAGCCGCGGGCAGGGGACGACGAATATAGGGGGGGTTAGAACTAGGAAAGGGTCTTGAGGTGCATTGTAGGTCCTTCCATGTTATGTAGGCTGTGTCAAGTTTCGTTTAGTTAGGGCTTTCCTTGAGAACAGAGTCTACAGCAGAAGCTTTTTGGAATACGCAACAGCAGGATAAAGATAAGAAGATAAGACCTCCTCCTAAAGTATAACCCTAAACCCTTAACCCCTAAACCCAACACTCCCAGAACCCCAAACCCTAACCTCCAAACACGAAACACTGAACCGTAAGCCCTAAGTAAAGCCATCGTGGGCTCCCGGTGCAAACCGCCGACCCCAGACCCTCAACCCGGTTCAAGGTTTAGGGTTTAGGGTTTAGGGTACCTAACTTGCAGGTTCATGGGACCTAGTAACTAGGGTTTTTCTGATTCCCTTTCAGGATATGGAGGGTTGTATATAAGGTTCCTAAAAGGAGGTCCAGTAGGGGTTCTATAGGGGTTTGGGGGGCTATAAATAAGGTAACTATACGTAGAACTACTTCTACACCCAGGAAAGGTACTTATAACTGTCCTTACTAAGCCCCATGAACCTTCAAGAATGGTACCCTTGTCGTACTCTTATAGCAACCCCTGCAAGCACCCTCATCGTAAGCCTTATGGTAACCCTTGCAATAGCCCTTAAGGGTTCCTATAAGGGTAACCCACTTCCAGAATCCTATAGCACCGTCTATCTAACGGAGACCCCATTCTAGAACCCTACAGTACCCTTTATAAAGGAACCCCTGCAATACCCCTTGCAATAACCCTCAAAGGAACCCTCAGAGGAACGCCTAAAGCAACCCCTATAGGAAACCTTAAAGGCTCCTTTTTGATAAACCGCCGCCGGGAGGCAAGTCTCTGCCCCAAAGTGCTGCAGAAGCTCCTGCTGCCACTCTTTCACCTGTGGCTTATAAGGGTTTAGGGCTTCGGCGCTCACACTCGGACAAGCCAAGCAAGGCATATAGTTCGAGGTCTGTTGAGTGAGACTGCAACTAACCGGGAGTGACTGAAGACGAATTACAATGAGGAATATAGAGATACTTCCACACTCCGCTCCTGAGATCGTTGTCATCTCTTATCCAGTTGCCCAACTTATGAATGTTACATGACCTCAAGGACTACCAAGGGCAGATCGTTCTCGGGGGTTGTCAGGTAAGGCTAACGGCCCGAAAAGATATGAGGTCGGGTTGACCTGTGATGCCAGCGATCTGGTTTGCAAATGCATCAAGGTGTTGCTTCGACAGACACAGATCATTCCCTAAAAGCTGAGGATTTAATCAGAACTCGAAACAGCTAAATAATGCTAGGTTCAGCTGTGGGGCCAGGAGACTCCTCATCTTCTGCTACTTCGGCTACTTGCAATGAAAAGTCGCTTCCATCAACCGTGAAACTACCTCAGGACGCTTCCACGGCAATCGAAGACAGAGTTCAATGATCCTATCGCCTGACACTGGAGGCCACAATTGCTCACATATGTTCACATATATGACTCATTCCAAATTATCAATTATTTTGCATTGAATTGGCTTTATATGCTCACGAGCTCTTGAGACTTCCGAACTCTCAAGTTGCGCGACCAAAGCATAGCTCGCGCGCTTTAGGAACGGGAGTGCCCCTCCACAGAACAGGTGTGACAACAGCAGCGCGTAGGATGCTCCAGATGCAAGCACTTAGATCGGCAGTTGCAACATCGGGCAGAGAAGGGTAGCACCTTCAAGCACTAGCAGCCGTGCTTCTCCTAAGGGGTCGATATACGATTTCACTCTGCTGGCCCTTCTTCACACGCGGCAGCTCATTTTTGCCAAAGCGGAACCATGCCAGCTTCGTCCGATGGCTGCAGTGCATCACAGCAGGTGCACTGTACAGGAGCTTCTCATATGCAGATGCAACGACGTTTTCCTTGTTGAGACTCTCGATCGTGGCAGCCAGTGACTGCATGTCAGCCTTCCGCAGAGATGCACTACAGGCATCATAGGCTGCCAACCGGGTCTGCATATTCCCAACGAAAATGACCATGTTGGACAACTTGTAGATTCCAGGGAGTGTGCCCGACTTGTCCGGGTCCAAACCGATGGCTGACCAGGTGCGTGCCGGCAAGTCATCCCAATCCAGTATGGCACCCTGTTTTAAAAAGGACCCCAAAAAGGGACCCTGTTTTGGAGAACTACCCATATTCCTGCATTAGGGGTCATTGCTGGGGCTCTGCTCTACATTTGCATTGTGGGCCCTGCTGGTAACGTCTTACTCTTGTTGCTACCATCGCCGCAAAGAATGTAACATAATTCAAGAAAGTGCGGAACTGTTGGAAGACCCGAAACTGCAACGGTGCGCGAGGTGCTAAGGAGTTGGAGGGTAACCTTCTTAGAGCTTTGAAGAAAGTACACCCTCGACCCCAAACCCTGCGAGTGCAGGGTGGCAGACTGATAGGGCAGAGGCCTGCCTAATTGGAACTCCACAGGCTTTTTGATCGGGGATGTTACAGCATGGAAAATAGGTAATACAAACAAATACTATTACAAATGGTTCGATCTTTAAATGAAAACCTCGAAATTTGATGGCCTGGACAATGCTCTTCATGTTGTAAAAAGCCACGGCATAATGAAAGTAACATCAGAGAGGAAAATGCCTGCCAAGTAGTAAGACACTGTCTGTTTCGCTGAAAATACAATCCTATACCCTGAACTTAGACGCTGAACCGCAATTCAACTAATAGATCCAGGACCGGCGTCAACTCTGACGCAACCTCCAATACAAAGCACTCCCTTACGAATAGGCCGGTATGGAGCATTTACAGTCGAGTTTCGTGCTATTGGAACAAGACTGTGGGCCATGCTTTATCCGAAACCCTCAACCCTAAACCCTGGATATCTCAAACCCTGAACCCTCAACGCCTGAACCCTAAACCCTGCACAATCAGCCCGATCGTGTTTGGGGGGGGGGGGGGGNGGGGGGGGGGGGGGCCAAGACTAAGTCTCCTGGCTCCTATGCGGTTCAGGACTTAGGGTCCCTTAGGGTGTAGGGATTAGGATTTAGGGTTTAGCGTCTCAGTTTCTAGTCTCCCCTTTATGTGCTCGCCCCAATCGTGGTATACACCCCACATTCCGCCCGAAACCCTCAAACCCGCCGAGGAACTCTGGTACAACCATTACAGGGCTCTAAGAGAACCCTAAACCCTACTTCATGCCGATCTTCGCCTCCTCCGGTGTGGCATTCTCAAGGGTTTGCCGGTTTTCCTGGTCGATGGCCTCCTCCTGGCAATTTCAGCTTGGATTACACAGTATGAGCGTGTGTACATAGGTATGTATGTATGTATCCATGTTCGTATGTCTGTACATAATGTAAGTATGCATGCATGTGTATGTGCACATGCATGTATGCACGGATGCATGAATGCATGTAGCGTAGAACGCAAGGTTACGTAGCGCAATGTAATGTAATGTCACGCGGCGTACTGCAACACGATGTATGTATGCATGTACGATTGCAAACACACATTGGCGCGTATGTAGACAATTTCATTATCCGTCTCTCTCTCTCTCTCTCTCCATCGTCTCTCTCTCCTCGGTTTGTGGTGTGTGTGTGTGTGCGTGCGCGTGCGCGTGTGAGTGTGTGTGTGTGTGTGTGTGTCTGCGTGTCTGTGTGTGTGTGTCTCTCTCTCTCTCTGTCTCTGTATATATGCGTTTGTGTGAAGGAAAAGTATGTTTATACATGCATGCATGCATGCATGCGTACATACATACATGCATACATACATGTGTGTGTGTGTGTATCTCTCTCTCTCTCGCTCTCTCTCTTTGTACTTGTGTCTATGCACCCTGCAAAGCCCACGCCACGCCGAAATACGGGAGTTCCATAACGATGGAAGTCTGAATGTGAACAATCAAACACTCGTCGTTTGGAAGCCTAAACTCCCAAAAACCTGAAGACACTATGAGCATAAACCCTACAGAAATAACGCTTGAGAAACCTTATGCCTTATAACTTAAACCGAAGCTTGTGGAGCCGGTACAAAAGCCTTCTTGAAACCTCATAACCCGTCATGACAGCCCGACAAGCCCCCCTCCATCAACGGCCTCGTTCGCGGGCGGTTTTTCCTCCTCCCTCCGCGGAGGCCGCGAGGGCCGTGAAGTGCCGAAGCCCATGCTCTTGCCGACCTTCTGAGATTTAGTGTAGGGGCCTAAAACCTTTAGAATACGGTTTTGGGCTCGTTAATGCTATAATTGCAATAATGAACCCAAAGGAATAATATTGGTAATTACTTCAGCTTCTACAGTATGTGGTTTACGGAGAGACATGTAGAGACTATCGGAGGAAAGGTTTCATCAGCTGCATCTCTGAAGGGTCATGTTCATGTGGTTTTGGGGGCCTCCAGGCGCTAAGGCCTTAGGGCTTTCGGGTTTAGGGTTTAAGCCTTTAGGGCTTAGGAGTTTAGGGTTTACGGTTGAGGGTTTGGGCCTCGGCCTGGGGTTCAGGCACCCTTTGAAAGGCTTTGTATGCACTGGGTCTGGTCTTTGCAACAACCTTTGGCTTTTCGGCGTTCTTAGCGTGAGGGCTGGAAGGCCCTGTGAGTGTTTCGACACTCACACTCGCACAAGGCAGGCAAGGCTCCACACCATCCAAACCCTAAACCCTAAACCCTCTTTTACAGACGCATTGTACCTGGTGTTGCTAGCGCCTGGAAGATCCAAAATAATTCATGCTGCCACGTGGCCGCACGGTGGTTGGCAATTGGGAATCCTTGCTCCGGTGCGGCAAAGGAGCCCTGCGGCACTCAGCAAGCCCAAAGAAGCCTAAATCTCCTACCGGAGGTTACATTTTCGCATCTTCGCAGTATTTTACAAGCGCAAAGGCCTGACCAAGCAGGGTTCAGTACTCAGGACAACGGCTCCAGGGGGTGGGATTTGGAATCGCCGGGCTGTAGCACAAAGGCCTATAAGGGAATCAAGAGTTTCCGAAAGTGCCAGCTCGATTTGGATGCAGCGGGTTGGGGTGGGTTTAGGATGTGTGGTTTGGATGTGCCAAGGGATCCCGCTATTTGTTCATGCGGAGCTTCCACTTCGGTTCATGATTTCGATGCACGGAGCTGGTGCTAGGTGTAGCCGGCCGGCCACAGACGGACAAGTGTGTGTAAGCCGCTGCATAGAAGCCTATGAAAGCACAAGCAGGATGAACGGAAAATGGTATTGTATTTAGGGCCTCGTGTGCGCGCGAACCCTGCTCCAGTTGTTGAGGCACTGATACTTCAACCTATGACGGTGAAACCCCATAACAAGCCGCACAAACGCCCTGCAAATAACTTACGTATGCGTATGCCCACATGTATGTTATATACATATATATATACACACATACATACACATATAGACACAGTATAGATATATAACATATAGACAGGTAGACAGATATATAGGGAGATAGCTAGCCCGGTACAATGATAGAAACCCAGCTAGATAGATAGATAGATGGAGATATACTTGAATTTTATGTATACAAACAGATAGATACAGATACAGAAAACTGTGGATATAGATACAGATACAGATATAGATGTAGATGTAAATATAAAAACATGTAGATACAGACGCAGATGTAGCTAGAGATCATGATTTAGACTTAGATGTAGACTTTTGTGTAGACATGGATATAGATACACACTTCCCTCTACTAAAGAAAACTTTAAGCCCCCATGAAGCCCGGCAGAACACTCGTCAAGAAGAGCTACAACAACCCATCAAACCGAAACCCTCTAAACCCAGAACCGTAAACTCTGAACCCTAAAGCCTGAACCCATTCCTAAACCCTGAACCCTAAACCAATAAACCCTGCACCCTAAACCCTTAAAACCTGAACACTAAAACCCTAAATACTGAACCCTAAACCCCTAAACCTTTAAAACTCCCGTACAGCCCCAGAATCGGCCTCGGCCCCGGGCGCTAGGCTGCCAGGCGCCGACCGCTCGGCCACCTTTAGGTTATAAGGGTTCCTTTAAAGGGTACTATAGGGTTCTATCATAATGTTCCCCTTAAAGGGTTTAGGGTAAGGGTTTACTTAAAGGTTCATGGGACTTGGTAACTCGGGCTGCAAGTGAGGTAGCTATACTTATAACTACTTATAACCCCAGCTAAGGCACTTATAACTGTAAGTAGGGGATAGGACTCAACGGATCCGTTTAGGGTTTAGGGTTTGGGGGTTGAGGGCTGAGGGGACAGGATTCGGAGTTTGGGGTTCAGGGTTGTTTGGGATAGGACTCAAGGTTCGGGGCTTCTTAGGGTTCAGGCTTCAGGGTTTAGGGTTCAGGGTCCCGAAACCCCCAAAGCCCTGACTCCTCAACCCTTATATAAGTAAACCCTAAACCCTCCCCACACCCCGAACTCTAAACCCGAACCTAAGCCCCGCTAAGCCGTTTCAGAATGTCGTGCATGCCAACTTCAAGGACAATGGGACCTGTAAGAAATAGAATCCGGTGAGAAGTGTGCTATATGGCTTAGCCCCTTGATACTGCGGGTGACCTTTTTCCCAGCATTCGGTTTTAATAAGGAGACACCAAAACCAAAAGAGCAGAAAGGTACTACTAAGGAACCTAGACCCAGAGAGCCCAAAATCTCGAAATTAAGGAATACACCTTAAATCATAATACGAACTCCTAAACCCTCAACCCTAAACCCTAAACTCCCTAAACCCTGATATGAAGCCCGGTATAACTTAAGGTCTATTCCTTAGTTAAGGGGTCTTAGGCTCTCTGGAGACCCTAAGCCCGATAGATCCCTTATAGCACCCTTTCAGGAGCCCTTTCAGGAGCCCTTTAAGGAATCCTTTAAGGAATCCTTCAAGGAATCCTTTAAGGAATCCTTATTCCTTTAAGGAGCATTTTAAGGAATCCTTTAAGGAGCATTTTAAGGAGCCCTTTAAGGAGCCCTTCAGCAACACTACTGGGGAAGGGAGGAGCGCTTTGAGGAACCCTTTAAGGCTACTACTGGGAAACCCTAAACCCTACCTAAATCTTAAACCCCCTAAGCCCTGGGCACCTAGAGACTTCAATATCCTTTAATTAAGGAATACCTAGGGTTCCTTTAAGGGGTCTATAAAGGGGTCTATAGGGTTTCGGGTTGAAGGGATTCTAATATCCCTTAATTAAGGCATATACCTTAAACAATATTTGGGATCCTACTATAATTTACGGTATATTCTGGGAATCTCGAAGGCATCTGCATCCGACATCGAAGCCCGACCCGGTGAGCCCTGGCCTCTGAGGCGAGGCAGCTGCCCAGTTCCTCCGCCTCGTCCCCTGCTTTAGGGCTTTGGGGGGCTTCTTGGGTTTTAAGGGTCCCTTCCTGTAAGGGTCCTATAGGGATGTATATAAGGGCCTTAGTGGTGGGAATAGGGCTTTGGGGGGCTTTTAGGGTCTGGAGGGTTTAAGGGTCTAAGGGCTTAAGCGTCTTAGGGTTTAGGAGGTTAAGGGTTTAGGGGTTTAGGGGCCGAAGGGTCGTAGGGTTCACGAGTTTAGGAGAGGGTCTGGGGGGCTAAGGTTTTAAGGGTCCAAGGGTTTGAGGGTAAAAGGGTCTAAGGGTTGAGGGCTTAAGGGCCTAAGGGTTTCGGGGTTCAATGGTCTAAGGGTCTTCGGGCTTAGAGGTTTAAGGGTCTAAGGGTCTTAGGGTTTACGGGTATTCGGGGCCTGGAGCTTAGGGGCTCAAAGGTTCAAATTTTACGAACTTTTAGGGGTTTAAGGGTTTAGGGAGGCTTGGGTTTTGAACTTTTGGGGCCCTTAGGGCTTGGGGTTTGGGGTTGTTGGCAAGGCTCACCCAGAGAATTGTAGGGGACCTTGTTTTAGGGTTTTCTAGCCTGCTCATGGGGTTTGAAGCTCGACCAGAGATTGATAAGAAGTGTCCTTGTACGAATTTACAAAGCTTTACAGGGTCCCTCTGGGTCGTTCGGATTTTCATACGGCTTTACATGCGTTGTATTTGGTTCGGCGTTGAGAAACCGCTAAAGTATATACACCAGAAACCTTCACGTAATTGCTTTGGGGTGTTGCACTATGGCGAAAGGGTCGATAAACAAAAACTCTCCTAGGGGGGAGAAACCGAACGAAAGAGGGGGAGAGATGAATCTGAGGCTTTTCGGAGCTAACTCTCAAAGCTTAGGGGTTAGGGGTTTGGGGCTCGTGTTAAACCCCAAACTCGTATTGAACCCAAACTCAACAGGGCTCCATGTCACTCATCTCGTCTGGAGTACGAACCCGTAACCCAACCCTTCACCCTACACCCTCAGCCCCTAAGCCCTAAACTCTTAATTCTAGACCTTAAACCACAAGAACCCCAAGGGGGGAGAGGAGTTACCTTCCAGCTCGGGCAGCGCGGCTATCTCTGGGTGCGGAGCCGCTGCGCGAACCTCGGAGGCAGAGTCTGTCGAATAAACTCAATGAGCCTCAAAACCCTCAAGTAGGGTATGGGGATGCTTAGGGTTTTGGGCTGCAGGTCTAGGTCTTGGGGCTTATGGATGTGTAGGGTTTGTGGTCTATGGTTTAGATCGAAGATTTGTTTGTTTTAGTGTGAGGGATTTTCGCGCGCACGAATACCCTGCCAATTCGGCCACATAAACTCAGGGTGTGTAATGCTGCCGACACACTAAAAGCAAGCATAATGGAGCCGCAAGGTACGCAGAGCTCACCTCCACCTAGACGGCAGCAACTTTCAACGATCATTCAGCCATCATTCAGAATCTCTCTACTGCACGTACAGATCATGCTAACAGGTTGCACCCTTCCAGAAGGCAGTAGGCCGGTAGATGCGAAGATCCGAATATCTTAATGTACGATCATCCAAAGACGAAGCACAAGCAGGTATATAATAGAAAGAGCGGAATATTCACGACCTTCCCAGCAGCTGCTCAAGCTCAACGCTCAATACGACTTTGTGGTACAAATTATATACATACATAGGGACTCTTTGATGATACAACTACCAAGTATTCCGACCGTTATATAAGCCTTACATTCTAGGGGCTGCGCCCACGGGCGGGCAGCGCAGGTAGAAGCCTGGAGCAAGGCGACGCACCCGCCCTGTGTTTTCCCCTCCACTTGCCCTTTCAGCCCCCGTCGGCCCTCCATGTAGCACGCACCCGCCCTCCGCCGAACCCCGCTGATGCTGATGATGCGCGCCCTTTGGGGGCTTCCGCAACCCACTCAAGAAACTGGCAATTCCTCGCCTCGCGCCACAGGGCCAGGGTGTTTTTTTTTTTTGTTGTGGCCCCTTTTTGCTCGTGCCCCGCGTCATTGGTTTCTAGAAAATTTTTTGCTGTCGGCCCCGGGTGTGCAAAGTGTTTTTTTTTTTGTTGCG
>BGNK01002279.1:25234-35234 GCA_003297005.1 Symbiodinium sp. clade A Y106
CCCGCCCGGACGCTCACTCACTCACGGTGGGCTGGGGCGATTTCGGCAAGGCCAGGGTGGTGTTTTTTTTTTTGCTGCCGCCCCCCCCCGGGGCTTTTTAGAGAATAGCCAAAAATGGCTGGGGGACTACATCGGGTCTAAAACGACCCGGCGGGGCCACAGCAAAAAAAAAAAAACACCACTTCCGAACCGCGCCACAGGGCCGGTTGCGCGAGCCCAGTGCTCGTGATGCTCCCCGGCTGGCCTCCTTGGGGTCGTCCACGGCGGCCCCGAAACCCGCCATAGCCTGGGGAATGGTTGCGAAACGCGTGCGCGTTCCGAGAGGCCTCCGGGCGAGGTCCCGCGCGGCCCGATGGAAAAACGAGAGTCCGATGAAGCAGGGTCGGCGGCACTGGGTGTCTCGTGGCTTTTTGCTAACGCATAGCTAGATGGCTAGACTCGGCCAAGCCGGGAACAACCAGGACGCAAGCGCTCGGGGACCGAGCGCTGCCCGATTTTCTGTAATAGCCTGAAGCCTGCGGTGTGTCCTCGACGCTGAAGACGCCCGGAGGACCCGTAAACCCTAAACCCTATAATCCCTAAAACCCCTAAACCCCGAAACCTTAAACCCTAAACCCTATAAACCGCTGAACCTTAAACCCTAAACCTCGTAAACCACTAAACCCTAATCCCTAAAAGCCCCCTTTTTGTTGAACGAGGTCTCTCTGAAGTGCCTCCGGTCCAAGTTGCCTAAAACCCCCTAAACCCTAAACCCTAAACCCTGCACCCTGACCCCTAAACCCTTCAGAACAAAACTGAGCTCAGGGGCGCCGTAAGGCTTCCCACCCGAAGAGGCCGCTCCAGCGGCGAGGCCTTGCCCAGCGACTCCAATATCCCTTCTAAGGCTTTTAGACGGGATCCTTAAGGGTTCCTTTCAGGGTTCCTTTAAGAAATCCTTTAAGGGTTCCTTTCAGGGCCGCAGCAGGCGGACCGGAAGGCGCCTGCGGACTTGAGGCTGTGGTCCTGCAGGACCAGCCGAAAGTCCCAGCCGATAAGGCTGCGCGGCATTGCAAAGGCCGCTGGATAGCGAGCTAGCTATCCCTAGAATAAGTAACCCCAAANTGCGGACTTGAGGCTGTGGTCCTGCAGGACCAGCCGAAAGTCCCAGCCGATAAGGCTGCGCGGCATTGCAAAGGCCGCTGGATAGCGAGCTAGCTATCCCTAGAATAAGTAACCCCAAAGCTTGTGCCAAAAACAATGCAACCCTCCGTTAAGGGCCTAAAATTAAGGGCCAGAGCTTAAAATTAAGGATTTGGAACTTAAAATTAAGGATCCGGAGCTTAAAATAAGGACCAGGTCTTAAAATTTAAGGACCCGGAGCCTAAAATTAAAGGCCCGGACCTAAAATTAAGGAGCCGGAGCCTAAAATTAAGGACCAAAAATTAAGGGCCCGGAGCTTAAAAGAAGGACCGACACCTAAAATTAAGGACCCGGAGCCCAAAATTAAGGGCGCTTAAAATTAAGGACCAAAACTTAAAATTAAGGACTGGGGCTTAAAATTAAGGGCCCGGAGCGTGAAAATTAAGGACCAAGACCTAAAATTAAGGACTCGGAGCCTAAAATTACGGGCCCGGAGCTTAAATTAAGGACCAAGACCCAAAATTAAGGACCCGGAACCTCCAATTAAGGGCTTCGGAGCTTAAAATTAAGGACCAGGACCTAAAATTAAGGACCCGGAGCCCAAAAGTAAGGGCTCGGAGCTTAAAATTAAGGACCAGGACTTAAAATTAGGGACCCGGAGCCGAAAATTAAGGACCCGGAGCTTAAAATAAGGACTCGGAGCTTAAAATACAGGATTTGGGCTTAAAAACAAGGACCCGGAGCTTAAAATTAAGGACCCGGAGCTTAAAATTAAGGATTTGGGCATGCAGTTAAGGACCCGGAGCCTAAAATTAAAGACTTGGACCTAAAATTAAGGACCAAGACCTAAAATTAAGGACCCGGAGGCGAAAATTAAGGGCCCAGAGAAGGCCCGGAGCCTAAAATTAAGGACCAAGACCTAAAATTAAGGAGTTCTGAATCGGAAGATTGAGGGTCGAATTTGGCTTATCATGCACTGTTATAAAAATGCCATATTTAATTGGGCCGAGTGACCATATCGAGGAATCCTCCTTCTTCTTGTGAATTCTAGGCTAGAATGAGTAACCCCAAACCTTGGGGCAAAAACAATGCAACCCTCCTTACAGCACGGCCTGGTGCTTAAAATTGTGGGCTCGGAGCTTAAATTTTAGGATTTAGGCTTAAAATTACGGACCCGAAGCTAAAATTAAGGATCCGAAGCTTAAATCAAGGACCCGGAGCTCAAAATTAAGGATTTGGGCCTAAAACTAAGGACCCGGAGCTTAAAATTAAGGACCCGGAGCAGAAAATTAAGGACCAAGACCTAAAATTAAGGACTCGGAGCCTAAAATTACGGGCCCGGAGCTTAAATTAAGGACCAAAACCCAAAATTAAGGACCCGGAACCTCAAATTAAGCGCCGGGAGCTTAAAATTAAGGAGTAGGACCGAAAATTAAAGACCCGGAGCCGAAAATTAAGGGCTCGGAGCTTAAAATTAAGGACCAAAACCTAAAATTACGGACTCGGAGCTTAACAATTAAGGGCCAGGAGCTTAAAATGAGTACCAGGACCGAAAAATAAATACCCGAATTAAGGGCCCGGAGCTTAAAATTTAGGACCCGGAGCCGATGTGGTTGTTAGTTGTGTTCGCCCCCCTTGTTAGGGGGGTTGGGGGGTTGAAAACCCTAAACCCGTTAAGGTCATGGTTTGGGTGGGCGGAGTTGGGACTTCAACCCATGCGCCGACCCCTCAAAAAAAAAAAACTAAACCCTAAATCCTAATCCCTAACCCCTCTCTCTCTCACAGGTGCTCGAACCCCTAAACCCCTAAACCCTAAACCCCGAACCTCAAACCGTAGTTTCTGGGAGGCTCGGCTCTAGGGGTCTGGTTGAAGCTCCAAGTGCCCTGGCCCAAGGGTTTAGAGTTTAGGGTTTAGAGTTTAGGGTTTAGGGTTTAGGGTGTTGTTAACCTTTTCAGCTTGTCAAAATTACGGTGCCTTTTTGGGTGCCCTAAATATTAGGTGCCATATTATATTAGGGACCCGAAAAGGGGCCACAATTTTGACAACTACCCATGTATAAACCCCAAAAGGTTAAAGGTTACCTACTCAGCTGCTAAGAACTAGTGTAGGATTTTTGGGTTTTGGGGTTTAGAAGTTTGGGGGGTTTTCGGCGCTCACACGGCATGTGGTCATTTGCCTGCTCAAGGTTTAGGGGTTTTAAGGCTCAAGGTTTGGAACAGGGTTTGGGGGTGTGTTACTGGGTTCTTGTTAAGGGATTTAGTTTGAGTTACCATAATGAAGAAACCATATTATTTACTATAGCTCCCTAGTATGGTAACTTAAAATGAAATGCCTTAAAAAGAGCCCACGTCAACGTGTTCCCCTAAACCCTAAACCCTAAAGGGTTGTATATAAGGGCACCTGCAGGACAAATACTACGTACAGGGTTGAATCAAAAACCCTGTATAATTCGACTGGGGCTTTAAGGAGTACCTTATAGTGTAGTGTGGTCACAATAATAACGAGCCCGAATGAATCATATCAACAACTTATGTGCGTAGGGGTCTGTGCTTCAGGGCCCCCTACATCTCAGAAGGTTTAGGGGTTTGAGGGTTCAGGGTTGAGGGTTCAGGGTTTAAGGTTTAGGGTTTAGGGTTTAGGGTAACAAGGCCTCAATCCGGATTGAAGGCTTGGTGGGGCATGTTGATGCATGTTGCGACGCCCTCAGCCTAAACATGCAACGCCGCCTGTGTCCAGGCTTAAGGGCGTTGCAGCTCAGAGTTTGGGGCTTAGCACCTAATCTATAAGCCTTAAGCCCTAAAATCCCTAATCGCTAAACCCTAAACCCTAAAACCCTAAACCCTAAACCCCTAAACCCTAAACCCTAAACCCTAAAACCCTAAACCCTAAACCCTAAAACCCTTAACCGTCTAGGGTTGGAGTTTCGCGCCAGGGTTGGGTTCTGGGGCCATAATCTCAGATTCACAATTCAGCCCAGTTTCGATGCTTCTGGTTTATGTAGAAACCCTAAAACCTAAACCCTAAGCCCTAAACCCTTAACCCTAATCCCTAATCCCTAAACCCTAAACCCTTATCAGGCTTCTGGTTTAAAAGCCTTGGATTTGTGGTTTGGGGCTTTTCGGGAGGTTAGGGCCTTGGGGCCGAAGTCTAAGGCTCAGAGTTTGCTCTCCTCCTCTCTCCCTCTAGGGTTTAGGGTTTAGGGTTTAGGGTTTTAGGGTTTAGTGTTTGAGTGAAAGGGGCAAGCTGTTCACTCGCCTGGCGCGTGTGATGCACGCTCAAGACCCCTCTCTACCCTGCGGAATAAAGCTTGTGTAACCCACTGATAACAAACTAAAACAACATGAAAACCCAACGGTACGCAATAATAAACTCTAAACCCTAAACTCCTAAACCCTCAACCCTAAAGCTAAAAGAAGGAAAGTCCCAATGGCCTTGACGAAGCTGCTTGAATAGGGAGGCCTTCGGCTTCGCCTTTGCCTTTCGAAGATCCGCATGTTGTTGAGAGGGTTTAGGGTTGTCCAGAGGGGTCTACAGGGTTTAGGGTCTTAAAATGTAGACCAAAACAGTGATCCTAACTAGCTTGGAGAAGCCGATATAAGGCATACTCTCGCTCCTACCTGTTAGGTGTGCCCAAACACTAAGAGCCAACCAATGCCCGAACACCAAACCCAAAAATCCCTACGGAAATCCTACAACCCTAATCCCTAAACCCGAGAACGCTAAAACTCAATAGAGACGCTAAAGCCTTATAGAACCCTTAACCCTTATAGAACCCTCAACCCTTATAGAACCCTTAACCCTTATAGAACCCTTAAAGGAACCCTGAAACTCAATAGAGACCCCTAGCGGCTCCGGCCCTTCAGCCTGTCAGAAAGAATCCCTAAACCCTAAACCCCGAAACCCCTAAAACCCAAGCGGTTTAGGGTTTAGGGTTTAGGGTTAAGCCCCTAAACCCTACAACCCAAACCCCTAAACCCTAAACCCTAAACCCCTAAACCCCTAAACCCTAAACATCAGCATGCCGAACCCCAACTTCCCAGACCTTCCAAAATCCCTTAATTACGGAACACCTACGTAGGGCTCCTTTAAGGGATCTAAGGGTTTAGGGTTTAGGGTAGCCAGACCTTCCAATATACCTTTCTAAGGGAATTTACCTTAAGTCATATTCGGGATCCGACCATAATTTAAGGCATACTCCTCGATTAAGGGATATTGAAGGTGTGGGTTCTTGTAGCGTCACTGTATGCAGCGCTTTAACTTCAATCATCGAATCGAAACCAACCCTGGCAGTATGATATACTATACCATATCTGAAGGAGACTGGGGCCAAATGAACCCTAACCACTAAACCTTGAACCTTAAACCCCACACCCTAAACCCTACCCTAGCAGTGCTACTGAAAATTCAGGCCTCTCTTCGGACTCCAATCGGAAGATACCCGAGACCGACGGATTTTTCCCTTAGGGTTTAAGGACTGAGGTCATGTTGGCACCTGAACCCCAAGCCAAAGCCCCAAACTGAAGATCCTGAAAGCCTTGGCCCCCCCGAACCCAAACCAAAACAAACTTAACCATTTAAAGGTTTACAGTTCTTTTTGTCGGAGGGGCAAAGGTTCTTAAACTTTAAACCCGACGCCCCTAGACTTCAAAACCCGAACCCTAAATCCACAACACTACAACCGAAACCCACAGCCAAACGCTGAATCTTGGTCAGAGCACTGAGAACTTTCGGGGGGTCCTCTGAAACCTTAACAAACCCCGTTTCAATGCTTCAGGTGCTGCCTCAGCCTTTGCTGCCTTCTGAGAGCCCTCGGGGCGTGCCACACGCACGGCCGTCCTGATTACTGTCTGAAGGAAGTAACATGCTTTTTCGGGGTTTAAGGTTTATCATTTTGGGTGTTTGGGGTTTCGGAATTACCGCTTAAGATTAATAATTAGATACTAAAGCCAAGAACCTAAAGGTTTGCTGTTGGGGAGCCGAGTTCTGAGGAGCCAGCGCAGGCTCAAGCTCACACCTTCAGTAAGGGCTTCGGGCGCAGGGCTTCTAAGTGATCCGAAAAACGAAGATCAGGGGCCTACCTTGAAGGTCGTTCAGGTCTGAGATTTCTCCTGCACTCGACGCCCTAAACCGCTAAACCACGTAAAACCCTATCAGATTGTCATGAAACCTTTATAAAAAATGCAGCCCATAGCACACTCATAATACTCTTGCAGAAATCCTCACTATGGTTTCCACAAAAGCCTATGAACAACATGTGATGTAGGGGCTTTAATAATTACAACAGGGTTTGGGGGGTTCCTTATTATAGTTATAGAAAATACACCCCCAAGCCCTATTCCAGTTCTTAAGGCCCCTACATTCAAATCCCCGAAGCTTCAATGAAACCTCGAGACGCTTTTGGATGCCCTGCCGAGCTTCGCCGCAGGGCGCTGCTCAGCAAAGCGGCGCTGCTCCTCCAAGAGTGCCTGCGTGGAGGCAGGCCTAAGGTGTCGGGCTTCTTTTTAATGTGTAGTGGACTTTCGACTGCACGCCCTTCTTGCACTGTAGCTTATGCTGGGTGAGACAACCCTCCAGTTTAGGTTTTAGGAGTTTAGTGCTCATGGTTTAGGGTTGTCGGAAGCCTAGACACGGGTCTTTGCATAGCTAGCCTGGCGTTTAGCCCTAAACCCTAAACTTTAAAAAGGTTGCGGATTTCCTGGTGATTTCGGCCCCTTGTGTGGGAGCTTAAAGTTACAAAATCGCGATTTAGGGATCAGCCTGGTGCCAACAACTAACTACGAGCAAAGTTCATCAATGCAGAGATCAGGGCGCCAGGGTTACAAGAGCAAAGAGTTCTACACAACCTCTTCATGCAAGGTCTGACCAAGCCAGACAAGAATTGAGAACGAGCACGAGTGTGCCTGCCAGCCACTCGTCAGCACTGCAAGATGCGTGCGCTGTGCACAAGCTGTGTGCTGCCGCAAGTTCGAGAGCAAAGAAGGTCTGTCTGCAAACTACAAGCACGTCTGCTGTACATTCTTTAGCTGATCCTGCACGACGCTGCTGTCGCCACCAAAGCGAGCACTTCCCCAGGTCACGATCGACCCATTGCCAAGAATGGCAGCAAAAGCGCCAGCAGAGGCTTGGATATGTTGCACAGTCTTTAGCTGATCCTGCACAGCACTGCTGTCACCACCAAAGCCGGCATTCCCCCAGGCAACGACGGAGCCATCCCCAAGAATGGCAGCAAAAGCGCCGCCCGAGCCTCGGATCTGCTGCACATTCTTCAACTGGTCCTGCACAGCACTACTGTCACCACCATGCCAATCATCACCCCAGGTCACGACAGATCCATCACCAAGAATGGCAGCAAAGGCACCTGCAGAGGCATGGATCTGCTGCACATTCCTCAACTGATCCCGCACAGCACTGCTGTCACCACCAGAGAAAACATCTCCCCAGGTCACGACAGAACCATCAGGAAGAATGGCAGCAAAAGCACCCTTAGTGCCCTGGATCTGCTGTACAGTCTGCAATTGATCCTGCACTGCACGACAGTCACCACCAAAGTTAGCATCACCCCAGGTCACAACTGATCCATCGCCAAGAATCGCAGCAAAAGCGTCGTGGGAGGCGTGGACATACTGTACATTCTTGAGCTGGTCCTGCACAGCACTACTGTCACCACCATGGCCAGCACCGCCCCAGGTCACGACTGCTCCATCACCAAGGACGGCAGCAAAAGCACAGGTGGAGCTTTGGATATGATGCACATTCTTGAGCTGATGCTGCACGGAGCCGCTGTCACCACCAAAGTCACGATCACCCCATGTCACAACACATCCGTCACCAAGAATGGCAGAAAAAGCCCGGTTGGAGGCCTGGATCTGCTGCACATTCTGCAATTGATCCTGCACAGCACGACAGTCACCACCAAAGTTAGCATCACCCCAGGTCACAACTGATCCATCGCCAAGAATCGCAGCAAAAGCGTCGTGGGAGGCATGGACATGCAGCACATTCTTTAGTTGGTCCTGTACAGCACTGCTGTCACCACCAAGTCTGGAAGCACCCCAGGTAACGACTGATCCATCACCAAGAACCACAGCAAAAGCGCAAGCTGTGGCAGATGCTTGCACTCGGTTGATGTGAAAGGTAAGTGAGTCACCATTTCTCACTCCAGAATCCTCTATTGCTGCAAAAGCATCCAGAGCAACTCCGGACGAGTTCACCAGCCGCCCTTTCCCGACTCCAAGAGCAGTCTGTGCCCGGATCCTCAATACTTCAACCTTCTCATTCACGGTTGCTTTCACTGCTGCTGCCCTGCCACTGAGCAGTGCGATTTCCACTGTAATCGACATGTCGCACGGCGGAGATGACAACATCAAGCAGGGCCTGTCGACAAGAACTTCAAAACATACGATTCAGGCGCAGGGTCACTTTTTTGCCGTGCTAACCCTCTAGGAAAGCAGCCCTGAGCGGCCAATATAAGGTCGCCAGAATTACTAACAATAAACTTGCCGTCCCTCACAATTCTACTATGATATACACCGAAACCGAAATCAAACTACATACTAAGTCCCTACAGACCCCAATGCTAGACAATGCCCCTCAACCCTAAACCCTCAACCCCAAACCCTCAACCCTCAACCCTAAACCCTAACGCGAAACCTGAAAGCTACCCTTCCGACCAACCCGGCTCAGACAGGAAAGCAGAGCAGTGCACCCAGAGACTCCAATATCCCTTAATTACGGGAATATGCCTTAAACTATAATAACGTATATTCCTTCATTAAGGGATATTTTAGTCTCTGGGCAGGCTTCTTTATTGTTTTAGGGATTCGTTTTCCCTTTTTTTGTTTTTTTTGGGATTAGGCTCCTCAGGCTTCAGACCTTCGCTTGTAGGGTTGAGGGTTCAGGGTTTAGGGCCGTTTAGGGTTTAGGGTTTAGGGGTTTAGGGTTCAGGGTTTAGGGGTTTAGGGTTTAGGGGTTTAGGGTTTAGGGTTTAGGGTTTAGGGGTTTAGGGGTTTAGGGGTTTAGGGTTCAGGGTTTAGGGTTGAGGTTTCGGGTGGAGGGTTTAAGGGTGCTTAGGGTGTAGGGTATATAGGGCTCAGAGTCCCTCACACGCGTATCGTACAGAACCTACTCAAGTAAGGCCGTAGACGGAAACACCCTCAACGCGAACCCTAGGCCCAACGTAAGACTGAAGACCCCTAAACCCTAAACCCTAAACCCCTAAACCCTAAACCCTAAACCCCTAAACCCTAAACCCCTAAACCCTAAACCCTAAACCCCTAAACCCCTAAACCCTAAACCCCTAAACCCTAAACCCCTAAACCCTAAACCCTAAGCCCCTAAACCCCTAAACCCCTAAACCCTAAACCCTAAAACCTGAACTGACAACCCAGAAATCGAATTCCCTACAACCCCGAAGCCCCGCTCCCCGAACCGTACAGCCCTAATCCCAACCAAAAAGCCCAATTCTCAACTCAAAAACAACTTCGAGCCCAAAAATCCTCAAATGTAGAAAAGCAACAATTAACAAGCCGCAAAACCCAAAATCCCAAAGACCCTGAAACTCCAAAAACCTGAACCCACCAAAACCAAGCCTTCATACACTCTTGATACCCTATCTTACTTATCCAGTACCCTAAGTGAGCTAAGGGTTAACCTTTGAGATTGTATATACAGGGGTTGTACAAAAAGTAGAAGCCTTTCTACTCTACTACTAAGCTAATCTCCAAGACCGTTAGCCCTAAGCCCCTTCATTATGGGGTTTGGGGTTGAGATTTCCGATGCTTTCCCGAACATGCAGCAGAAGGGTTCTCCTTTTAAGAGGTCTGCGGGGGGTGGGGGAGGAGGTGGTGCGAATTTTTGTCAGACTTGATCTAAGCGGGAAAT
>BGNK01002279.1:37734-64011 GCA_003297005.1 Symbiodinium sp. clade A Y106
GATGAAAGGACTTTACCGGCTGCGGAGCCTTCAGACGGCTCTGCATGGTCTTCATATCAAAAGACCGCAGCGGTTCTATGAGGGTTCTGGAAGGGCTCTTTAAGGGTTCTAGAAGGATTCCATAATCAAAGGGCTCCAGGGGCGGGATGAAGGCAGCAGGGTTAATCCCAAATGGGTCATTTCATAAAGGACCCTCAGTCCTACCTAATATAGGGGCCTTAAAAATTAGAATAGGGTTCTTTTTAAAGGGTTCCCTATGAAAAGGTGCCTATAAGGGATCTATACTAGGGTTCTATACTCTAGGGGGATTAAAAATTAGAATAGGGTTTTGGGGTATATTATACTACAATGATAAACAGGAACCCGCAAAATAGTATTGGTATGTATTTTGGCCCCTGTATTGTCTACATCCCACGTTTTGAAGCCCCCGATCAGAGGGTGCAAGATTACTGCTTGGATGCTCCTGGAGCTCAGGGTAGGTCGTGTTGTTGATATACGGCTTCAACGGTTTAGGGTTTAGGGGTTTAGGGTCTAGGGTCGGATTCACTGCGTCGAACTATGCTACGGGGTGTTACGCTACACTTTGGGCTTTAGAAGGCTTTCGTGGTGTTTAGGTCTAGCATTTAACTCACAAGCACTCGATTCTTCGGCCCGAAAAAACACGATGCTCGAGGATTTCCGAAGTCGTGTTCTATTGAAGCCTAAAAATTAGTTGCTGAGTTCGTAAGCCCTAAAAAGTGTACACTTTTCGTTGCATAGTGGGTAATATTATCCCAAAAAGTGTAAAGTGTATCCACCCAGGTACTAGGAAAAAGCTACAGCCCGAAGCCGCGACACCCCTCCTTTCTCGGCTGGAAAATCAGCACCCCACGAAGCCAGCATCAAAGATTGGAACAGAGCTCGGCCTGTGATGCTTGGCCTGACAGAGTCTTGGGGGTTGTAAACCCCCAAAAGAGACCACATCAGCAGAAGTATCTCAAATTCTCGGTAAGTGCACAAGGGGATTGATAAAGTTACTGGGGGGATCTTCCCCTACTTGCTGAGTTGCCTGGGCCCCCAAAGCATGGTGAGATTACACGCAAAACGTAAAAGATCGAAAAAGGCTGAAAGTCATTGCTATTCTCCTCTTCGACCAGATGCTGTTTATGTGGTCCCGAAACTCCCAGCGAGTTCCCTAACGGTCAAAAGACCTGGGAACCAGCTTCCCAGACTCAGCGAAACTCTACTTGGCACTTGGCAGGTTCTGGAAAGCAGAAAGCTCATAAGATCATGGAAGGCTCTGGTTCGGGTTTAGTTTAGAGTTTAGGGTTTAGGGCTTAAGGTTTTGGGTTTTGGGCCTCGTGAGACCACAAACAGCCCTAGACAAGATCTCCTGGACATCTGCATTCGGAGCAGTGCGGGTAGGGGGGGGTGTTAATGCATAAAGACTCTTTAGGGTTTAGGGTTTAGGGTTTTTCTACCTCGCACCCTAAGACTAAGCTCTGACCCCTTTTCGCAGCAGGCTTCTCTCGCTCTCAAGCCTAAATCGTTAGCCCGGAACCACTGCGGCCCCGAACTCTGAATCCCTAAACCGCTCAACCCGAAACCGTTAAGGCCAAGCCCTGAAACTCTCACCCCAAAAAACCGCGGAACCCTAAACCCGCAAAAAGTGTTCCGTGAAGGCCGATCTCTCTGCTGAGCTTAAGCTTTCAAGCTTCTGCACTGTAGCTCTTTAGTCTGGGTTAGAAGGCGTATTACCAGCTTCTGCGTGATGGTCCCTCATGGAGTCTTGCATGCGACGGCTTAGGGATCAGGGCCGGGGCTTCCTCGTTTTAGAGTTTCGGGTCTAGGGGTCCGGGTTCATGAGATGTGTTGAAAGGCTTCGTTGGTTGGCCTGAGAGGGATGTAAGAAGCATCGCAGTATCGGTGGAGCAAGAGGTAGGGTTTTGGAGGTTTTGGCCGTCTTGGCGAGGAAGGGTTCAGGTGTGGTTCAGTCTACGGCCTTCAAGCTCAGGGTGCGGTGATTATCAAGGTGAAGAAGTGTCGCCCGAGAAGAATCGTCAAACTCCAGTTTCCAGAGCCTGCGCAAAGCTGCGAACTCCCCACCCAGAGACTCCAATATCCCTTAGTTGAGGAATATACCTTAAGTCATATTAGGGATCCTACTATACTTTAAGGTATATCCCTTATAGTTCCCTTGTAGAACCCTTATAGATTCCTTTTAAGGAACCCTTAAGGGGTATATTCCCTAATTAAGGGATAGTGGAGTCTCTGGGCACGCCTATGCCTCATTATGGGCCTCTCTTTCCCTGCAGGCGCCATCCCCACTTAAAGGTTCATGGGACTTTGTAACTAGGGTCTAGGGTTCCTTCTTTAAGGAAACTATAAGGTTTTATTTACGGGCTTAGGGTCTGCTTAAAGGTTCATGAGACTTAGTAACTAGGGTTTAGGGCTCCTTTTTTAAGGGTACTATAGGGTTTCATGTAAGGGTATATGGTCTACTTAAAGGTTCATGGGATTTGGTGAAGAAGGTTTTAAGTAAGGTGCCTGTACTTGTAGCCACTTATAACCCAAGTTAAGGTACTTAGAAGTCTACTTACTAAGTCCCATGAACCTCCGAGCATGTACGGGAGGGAAGCTGCTGTCGGGAAATCAGAAAATCGTTGAGAGCGTGAGGCTTAGGGCCTAGACTCGACCCTACAGCCGAAACCCTAAAGCTTAAACCTACCCCACCAGAACGGGGGGCTTTCTTCAATTGGAAAGGTTTAAGACTTCGGATGCTAGGTAAAACAGTCGCAAGTGGATCCAACCCCGAAATCCCCGAACCCCGAAATCCCAAAGCCCTACAGGTAAGGACTGTTCAGCACTAAACACCCTCCACCCTAAAGTCCTAAATCATAAATCTCTAAGCCCTCAATCTCCCAAGAAAACGAGCAACCCTAAACCTTAGTTGCTGAGTTCATAAGCCCCAAAAAGTCTACACTTTCAGTTTAGTGGGTCATACTATCCCAAAAAGGGTAAAGTGTATCCACTCAGCTACTAAGAAACCCTAAAGTCCTAAATCTCACGGCTCATCAGGGTGTTCAGCGTCACATAGCCCTGGAGAATTCCTCTCTCTGTGACGTATACCACGCCGTCACTCTCGGCCACCTCCAAAACCGGAGCCAAGGTTTGGGTTAAGGTTTGAGGCTCCAATAACAAAAAACCGTTTGGTCTACTACATCACAGCAAAAAAATCACGATATACTTCAAGAGTCGAAGGCCTGAAGGTCAAAATGCTCTTGGAGGTACTTGGAGGATCATGGAACTTCCACCCCCTAAACCCTAAACCCTGAACCCTAAGCTTGACTTAAAGGGCTCCTTAAAAGGCCCCTGCCAGGGATCTATAAGGGTTTCTATATAAGGGTACTGCAAGGGCTTTATAGGGCCTTGGGAATTGGGGCTGTAAGTATGCTTACCTTCGTTTTCACCCTAGTGACCCCTAGGCCCCAGTGGCTAAGTCCCATTCTCCTTTAAGTAGTCCCTAAACCTTAAGCCCTTAAACTTACTGGCCCAAAACCCAAAGGAATAAAAGTTGAAACTTTCAGAATCGACTACCTTATAAGAACCCCAAAAGTTGAAAAGTTGAGTTTACAGCCAATAAGTAAAGGGAACCCTATTAGAAAACACCAACAGTACCCTTTAACAGGAACCCGAAACCCTAGTCGCCCAGGATCTTGGATTTAGTGTAGAGTGTGTCTCTTCTTCAACCACCGGGGCCCAAAAAGCTCAAACTTTCTAAGAAAGAGCTAATATATAAGGCCAAAAAGTTTAAAAATCCCCCGTTCAATATCTAAGGTGTAAGTGTAAGGTTCAGGGTTTCGGGTTTTGGGGTTCCAAGGCTCGTGGGTTTGGTTTTGCTTTGAGCCCAAATGAGGTATATGCTCTCTTCTTCAATAACCAGGCCCAAATATTTCCAAGCTCAAGATAGACCACACAATTACCATATATATATGTATATGAGACCACAAAGTTTAAAAATTTCGGCAATGGGCTCTCTGGAAAACGCCACGGACAGTTGCAGAAACCCGGCCTTCATAAGGAGGTACGCATCCTTGACCGTGCAGTCGGGCGACACCTCTCCCGGCAGGGGTAAGATCCGGGCTTTAGGGTTTTGGGGCTTGGGTTTAGGGTTTAGGGTTTAGGGTTGGTTGAACAATGGAACAATTGCTAACTAATTGTTTCCGCAGGGTTCCTTAATTCTGTTCACAGAAAATTTGAAGTCAAACCCTTATCCGGGACTGCCTCGGCATTCTGGTGGTGACTGCAGCTGTATAGCTTCCAAAGGGGTACAAGAGGGATTTGGGATTTCTGGTTTTAGGCTCAGGGGATTGGGGCTTCGAGGGTTTAGGGTTTAGGTTGCGGCCGGTGGTAGACCGATTACAGCTACTGGTTCAGGAACTACTCGAAGGTTCGGTCGGGAAAGCCGGTTTTCGATACCTTACTTGGGGTTTCAAGTGAAGCTGAATATACTTCGCTCACAAAGAACCGTACTCAGTGCCCTTCTCACTATATAAGCACCACAACCCTGCAAGCACACTCATATAAAATGCCCAAAACCCTACAAAGGGACTTCGGTTGAGATATGGGCTTTCAGGTTTACGGTTTTGGTTGGTGGGTTCGGGGTTTAAGGCTTTGGGTTTTGGGGTTTAGGGTTTTGGTTTGTGGGTTTAGAGCTTCGGGTTTAGGGGGTTTTAGGGCTTTAGTGGGGTTTGAGCTGTTTAGGGTCCAGGAAGCCTAAACCTAAACACCTCAGCCTCCAACACTACCAGAACAGAAGTCACAGAGACTAAACCCTTCCAGCCGTGCAAACCTCTCTAACCCCTCCCTAATAAATGAAAACCTAAGAAGTGTCAACCTATTTAAAGACCCTCCAGACTTTAGGTTGCAAAGGTGCCTTGGGCCCTTAATAATCAGAATAGGGTTTTGGGGTATTGTATAATATACCCCCAGACCCTACTCCATGTATTAAGGCCCCTGTACTATAGTGCTCTTATAGTAGCCCGAAAGACCCCTTTTAAAAAGGAACTCTATTCCAATGATTAAGGCCCTGTTCTAATGATTAAGGCCCCCTATATTACCTCCTCAAAACTCAGAGACTCCAATACCCCTTAATTAAGGAATATTCCTTAAATCATATTAAGGATCCTACTATAGTTTCAGGAATATTCTGAATATTCCTTAACTAAGGGGTATTGGAGTCTCTGGGAACTCACTTCTTCAAGAGCCCGAGCTCTGCCAGGACACTCGGACGGGAGAACCCTCCACCAGCCTCGAGCGGCTGGGTTCTTAAGATGGTGGTGTAAGGTTTCTTAGTTAGGGGTTTAGGGGTTTAGGGGTTTAGGGTTTAGGGTTTATGAGCTTTTTGGGGTTGTGCCGCGCTCTGTTCTTCGAGATGGGTTTTGAGTTATGGGTTTACGGTTGCGGTATCATGCTGTGGTGTTGCCTGACACTAGTCTTTGGATGCTTCCGTACGCCACATGCTGCGCGAAAATCACAGTTGATACTCGGTGTGGCTTTAATACTAGGAGAAGGGGATTAAAATGCCCAGCAACTTGACACTCGTGATCAAAGCAAGCAGGGTGGTGGAGCAGCCTTTAGCGTCAAAGCTTACAGCTGCCTTAAGCATAGTTCTCCAAATTAGGCTCCTTTTTTCAGGTTCCTTAAAGGTATCGAAAAGGGTTTCTAATCGGTGTATATAGAGTACTATACGGGTAATTGTCTAAATTAGGGCCCCTTTTAGGACCCCAAAATAGTGCGGCTGGCACCCTTATAAAAAGGACCCGAAAGGGGACCCTGATTTGGAAAATTTCTCTGAAACCCCAACACACCCACGACCTAAAACCCAACATGCTCGGAAACCCTTAAAACCGAACGAAACCCTCAACCCTAAACCTAAACCCGAAAGCCTAAACTCGAAACCCTAAACCCCTACACCCCTAAACCCTAAAAACCCCTCAACATCGGCCCGGTGACGGCTCGCTGCCGTCAGGTGGTGCCTGGAAGCGTGGATCCAGGAGGTCCACTTCCTGGCGTTTCGGGGTCCTAAAGGCTTAGTAACTTAAAGGGCGCCTTACAGGGATCTATGAGGGCTTAAAGGGTTTCTAGAAGGGTGCTAGAGGGTAGGACGTAGTCACCTTAAAGGGATCTAGCAAGGGATCCGTACGGTGTCTTTAAAGGGTTTCTATAAAAGTACTATAAGGCTTCAATAAGGCTACTTGGAGGTTCATTCGAACACCTCCACCCAAAGCCCTGAGCCCTGAAACATAAACCATACAAGCCGCAATGAAACCTCAAATAAGAAAGCCAAATTGACAAATCATTATGACAAAACTATCAAACAAAGCAACGCCCACCTTGTCCGGAAGATCGCCTGTGGGATCCGCCATGCCTCCGTAATTAGCTTTGGGATCTCTCTGAGTACCCTGAGGCTGGCGGTTTAAGGCTTAAGGCTGGTATACTATCATACAGCCTGCGCATGGCGTGCGCGCTTCTCTGGATATTGCGAGCGCATGCACTCATCTCGCAGATGTCTTGCTCTTCGATGATACGATTCACAGCAACCCTAAACCCTTAACCCTGAAACCAAGACCCCCTAAGCCCTAAGCCCTAAATCCTAAACCCTAAAACCTAAACCCTAAGCCCTAAACCCTAAGCCCGAAAACCTCTGCAAAAGGGAAGGCGCCAGGTACTGTAGGGGCCTTAATACCTAGAATAAGGAGTACTAGGGTTTTGGGGTAAATTTTTCTATTAATATAGGAAGCAACCCCCCAAAAAGGTATAGGTAGTTATTAAAGCCCCTATATTAGGTTTCTGCGAGGCATTCCCATCTCTTGAGATCATAGGACTAGTAGCTAGGGTCATAAGGTAACTATACATACAACTGGTTATAACACCAAGTAAGGTATTGATAACTTTGCAGAAGCCCTGAAAACCCTTTACAGGAAAACTAAACCCCTAGTACTCCCTCCTTGCTGAGGCACGCAATAGTCGCTCCACGCCGTGTCTGGTCATCGTCCCCTTCCCGGTCGCTGGGCATAGTATTGGGGCCGAAAGAATTGGAGTTAGGGTTTCTTCAACAACGGTTCCATAGTAGGAGGTTGTAGGAGTTCAGGTGTTTTCTCTGCTTCGGGTTTGGGGTTTATGCTTTTTCAAGGCTCACGGTCTCATAATTTCGGTTGGGCTTGGGTTCAGGGTTTACGGTTCACGGGAGAGGATAAGCCCCAAACCCCAGCCAGTTCAAACCGAAGACCCGTCTACGGTATCCGCTGGTAGTCTCAGAATCCCTAAACCCTACCCTTTTTGACTAAACCCTAAACCCTAAACCCTAAAGCCCAAGAATCCGAAAACCGAAACTGGTCCTGAACCCCAAAACCCGGCATTTGGTTAGACTACTACAATGTTCCATGTCTCTATGTGTCTAAGCGCTGTTGGTAATAGCCCAGTTACAACCACCCGGGTACCATCAACAACCAGGCATGCAATACCAAGCATAGACGTGTTGATCGCATGACATAACCAGTGTACGGAAGGATACAAGTAATGGATTTCTAGACCTCTAAGTTAGCTAGGTATCAGGGCCTCTAGGCCCTCAAGGAGGCCCTCCTAACAAAGACCAGACAGATATCAAAGACTAGACCTCTACATCTACGTGAGCAGTGTCTTATGTTGTTAGCATACAGGCGCTTCCCATCTAGACTATGAGGTTCTGGTTTATTTCTAGCTAGCTAGCTAGCAGGGCGCTAGGGCCCTAGCTAGCTAGCTAGCTAGAAATAAACCAGAACCTCATAGTTGGGAAGCGCCTGTATGATAACAACATAAGACACTGCTAACGTAGATGTAGAGGTCTAGTCTTTGATATCTGTCTGGTCTTTGTTAGGAGGGCCTCTAGTTAAAGTCCTCATGCCCGATGACCTTTCAACAACTCTCGAGACTCATCAGAGCTTCTACGGCTCGCTACAGGAATGAAGGCTGCAGGGCTTCAACCTCAGGGCATTTATTGGCTATAGGCTTTTGTGGCAACATGTGTTCTTAAGGGTTGTTCAAAGGGCTTAAGGCGGTTTAATGAGGGTTATGGAGGGTCTCTGTCTGGAGGGCCCCCGTAGCTTTGCAAAAGACCTGCAAACTTTTGAACAGCGAGGCCCTATGGTGCGCTGAACCCAATCTGTTGTCACGACCCTCAATACAAGGCAAGGCATATGTCTTAGTTCTTGCAACTTGGGGGTCCAAGACTACCGAGCACTCAGCTCAGTGTCACCACACTAAGAAGAACAGCTCCGAACCGATGACTTGATAGATGAGTGGGAACGAGTATCGAATGTTCAGAGTTTAGGGTTTAGGGGTTTAGACTTTAGGGTGTTGTAGGGTTTAGGGTAAGCAGCGCAAACCAATCGCATGTAAACGCCAGCATGCTAGAACCTCAACTATCCGACGAATTGCCCTAAATAGAAATCCCTGGACTCTGGACACAAGCAGCACCGTGTGAGTGAACATCGTCGCCATCACCCGTGTATCATCATCGTCGCTGTTCAACCACGGCATCTAAAACCTGGTCAACCCTGTAAGGACAAGCTATAAGCGACCGTCGGCAAACCAGAAAGAAGAAGCAACAGAGAAGACAGGTAGATTGACACACAGCAGGTCGGAAGATAGATTAGATAGGTAGTAAGGTAGATAGGTCATTAGATAGGTAGATAGATGGACAGATACGTGGATGAACGGATGGATGGATGGCTGGCTCGGTGGGTGGGTGCGTGGCCAGATGGATGGATGGGCGCCGGGTGTCTGGCTGGCCGGGGGGATCGATGGGTGGACCGAGAAATGAGAAAGGGATGGCTGGCTGGGTGGGTAGCGGTGGATGGACAGACAGACAGGCACATGGACCGACAGACAAATAAATCCTTACAGCCTGCAACTGCAAACCCTAAACCCCAAAATGCCTAAACCCATAAAAGGCCCCATAACAACCTCTTTAGAAACCCTCTAAACCCCTAAACCCTAAACCCCTAAACCCCTGAACCCTAAATAAACCCTCTAAACCCCTTTTTGACTAAAACCCCCTAACCCTCAAGCCTAAAGTCCTAAAGCTTACAGATCCCTTTCAAGGGACCCCTTTTTGATCCCGCTAAAGCCCAACGCGAAGCCTCCAAGAGCCCCTGGTCCGAAATGTTCCAATCCAAAGGCCGGACGACGGGGAAGAAGTCATTCCTAGGCTTCGGGTTTAGGGTTTAGGGTTTAAGGGTTAAGGGTTTAGGGTTTAGGGTTTAAGGGTTTAGGGTTTAGGGTTTAGGCTTTGGGTTTGAGGTCTTTTTCAGGTTCATTCCTAGGCTTCTTGTTCAACGGGGTTCTAAAGGGATTCATTAAGATTTATGAGTTTTTAGAGGGTTCTGAAGGGCTTATTATGGTTGTGGAGGCATCTTTCTCAAAGGGCTTGGGCTTCGAGATTAGGGCTTGGAGCGAGCTATAGTGATATTATGTTTCCATTGTTTTTTGTTTCTTTATGGGCTTCTTGTTTCACGCGGAGTTTCATGGGGTGTTAAGCGGCTGGATGGGGTGTTAGCAGCATGTTTTATGTAAGGGTTAAGGCTTCATAGAGTCTTGATAGGGTGTCTATTCTGTTGTATATGGCTTTACGGCGGGCTTTTGTAGGGCTCCCTCGGGTTTCTTCAAAGGGTTAAGGCATAGCGTTGAGGGCTTTTGTGGGTTAAGTAGAGGGGCTCCAGAACTTTGAAAATGAATGTTATATAGTAGAAGCCAGAAAGTTGGAACATGGTTTTAGGAGGATTAGTGCTAGGATCCCTTATACTTTACCTTAAGGGCATGAGGATAATGATGTTCCAACTTTCTGGCGTCTACTGTAAGTCCGTAAGCTTCACAACACTGTCCCGGAATAACCGACAAACTACGGTGGCTCTTTAGGATTGGAAACGCATACGATTTGGCATAAACGAAAGTTTCAGGAAACAAGTGACCATTGGCAAAAGATAGTAGAAATCCCAAATAGCAGGATCCTCTAACATGTACAGCATCCCCCATCACCAAAGACTAGTTTACGAACCAGCCATATCCCCCTTGAAAGGTCTGGACTTTGATTTGACTTCCCCCAAAAGCCGAACCCCTAAACCTTAAACCCTAAACCCCTAAATTTCTGCAAACAGTCCCGAGGTGCTTCGTCGACATGAGCACCTGGCTGCCGAAGCAGGGATCTTCAGGGTCTCAGGGCTTGGGGTTTAAGTTTTAGGGCAATTAGGAGTTATATGTTGTAAGGATTCTATAAAGGGCTTTGTAGGGCTATAAAGGGCTTGAAGATTTAAGTTTGGGGTTTCGGCGCTTGGGGTTTACGGTGTCTTGGGTCATGTCGTGCCCGGAGGCCTGCAGCATGTGTCTCAAACTGATGACCTGCGGCAGGCATTCGCCCATCTCCACCACATTCATCACCTTCATGACGGGCTCCAGGGCCTTTGGCACAACTCAGGGATGGGCCAAAACCTCGCGCGATTCAGGCTTTCGGACTAGGATTCTTCCCACATATGAGAAGCCTGACTTCCCAGATGTTCCAACATCCCTGATTGAGGAATATGAACAGGAATCCTGCAAGATCACGGGGAGGGGTTTAGGGCTTTGGGGATCCCTAATATGAGTTATGGATCTTCCTTAGTTAAGGGAGTTTTTTATGTCTGGGTGGCCTTGGAGACGGGGATTTCAGAGGCCAAGGCTTCATGACCACGATGGCTTTACTGCAGTGGCCTTGGTGACTGGGTTTAGGTCTAGAGTTTGGGGTCTGTGAATGGATGCATGACGTAGAGTCATGAGGGTATCATATTTCCAATGATTGCGATCTCTGTTTTAAGTCTGTAGAATAGCCTCCACTGTCCCCAACTAAACCCTAAATCCTCTTTTGAACCCAGGCTCTGTGCTGTCCCTAAACCCCGAACCATCGCCTTGTCTGTGAAGGTGATTGCCGGGATGCCCCCCAGATTTCTCGATGCCAAGTTGGCATCGAAGAAAGGCAGAGAGACCTGCTTGGGGGTTTTAGTGTTTAGAGTTTATGGTTTAGGGGTTTAGGGTTTCGGGGTTTAGGTTTTGGGTTTGAGGTTTAGGGTTTAGAGTTTAGGGGTTTAGGGTTTAGGGTTTAGGGGTTTAGGGTGTTCGCTCCCTTATTCATGCGCTCAATCGCCCTGCTTGCTGGGTATTTTATACCTGTAGTGCTTGGGTAGGGTTGGGCGTTCAGCTGGTACAGAGTTCATGAGCCCCTTTCGGCTCAAACACATTGTTCTCAGCACATCCACAACATACCCTAAACCCTAAACCCTAAACCCTAAAACCTAAACCCTAAACCCTAAACCGAACCCTAAAACAAACACTCCCTGGAACTCGTCGCCTGGACTCATCTCAGCCCAAAAAACACACGGCAACCCCACAGCCCACATCTCCAAGCTCCAAATCTTGTCCTCAAGCAGATCTTGTCAAGTTTAGGCCTTGTTGGCGACGAAAATGGCCGCTAGTGCGGAGCAGCAAAGCCTCGGTTTAGGGTTTAGGGCCAGTTTAGGGATTAGAGCCGTGCATGAGCGTGGCTTCAAGACTGAAGGTCAAAAACTTCCGAGATTTGAGGGTCTTTCATGCTCACAAGTCGGGGATAGCCGGGCGTGTAGCCTTGAAAAGAGGTTGGTCCCTAGTTGCACTTTACTAGCAGTAGTAGATGAATACCACATACTGCAGAAGCCTCAAGAACTCGAGTAAGGCTACTGAAAAATCGGTATAGGCATCCTAGAACTATAAAGGCACCCATATTCGGAGCCTAGAGAATGGCGGGCAAAGCTCTGTGTGTAGGAGCAGGCAGGCACCTCGAACCCCAAGCCTTATACGTTGCACATACTAATCCCCGAATGCAGAGTCTTGCACCTTACTTTAGATGTCGTAATAATTAGAATAGGCATAAGCTTGTTTTGTTTTCTATACTGTAATTATAAACAGGAACCCTAAGGAAGAATATTAGATTTGCTCTCTCTCTCTCTCTCTCGCGCGCTCTCGAAGTTTGGGCAAAAGCCATGCACCGCTACAACCATCCGCTCAGTAGCATTCACCGCATAACTCCGGATGCCTGAACTTTGGCATTTGGAGATTCTTCAGTCTTGGATAATGTAGGAACCTGATTAAGAAACCCGGGCCCTATAACCCCCAATATATTAGGATTCATATAAGGAACCCTAATAAAGGCCCAAGGTTTCTTAATCAGGTTCCTACATTATTACTTAACCTCAGGTTTCAACCTTTGACTTGTACCACCAATCCCTTCGACCACGGCGAACGACCGCCAGCACCATCACCGCAATGAGCATGCTCATAATGTGCGATGGGCTTAAGCCCTAAACCCGAGGCTCATCCCAGTACGTACAGACTAATTAAGCCTTGATTGTTCAGCATCGAGGAGATTGCAGGCAAAAGGCGGTAGAACAGAGTTTGGCAGCGCCAGAACCTTCAACTCATGCGGAACGGGCAAGGGCTTCGATCAGGTTGTGTCATGCTTTCCTTGTGGTTTTCGTGGGTTTTTTAAAGCTAGGCCCCAAAGAACCTAATGCCGCTGAAGTACGGAGTATACTCAGAAAGAAACCTTGTCTGTCAAACCTCCAACCTATAATTATAATAAGGAACCTCCAAAATAGTATAGGAAATTATTAAGGCCCCTATAGTACTCAAAGAGGAACCCTGTCAAACCTCTAACAACCCCGTAAGCCTCGAAGACGGTGATTGCCATGGCGAAGGCCCGGCAGACCGCAGCACAAAAAGCCGAAGCTCCTCCAGGGTTTAGGGTTTAGGGTTTCGTGGGGCCCACATAGGGCTTGTAGGGTTTTTAGGGCTTCGGGTTGTAGGGTTTTAGGGTTGAGGAGTTTTGGGTGTTAAGGCTTTAGGGTTTTAGGTTTTAGGGTTGTGGGAGAAGCTTAACGGCGTAGGGAAAGGGTTTCAAAAGGGCTTTACCGAATACTGTGCTTCATCAAGGCCGTAGAGAGGCATGTGTGAGGGTTTCATAAGGGGCGTTAAAAAGTTCTAAAAGAAATTGAAAGGTTTTCATGAGTGATTTAGAGAGAACTGTCATAAGTACTTTTCTAGAGTTTCATGAGGGATTCATGACGGCTTGACGTTTTGAGTGTTTCCGCAAGAAGAGACCATGAAGCCCCCTGGCTTTCGAAGACCCGGCCGCTCCAGTTTAGGGCATATTTTGGGTACTGCCCCAATACACTAACAGTCTATAATGGGGCTACTAGAAAGGGCCTAATATAACTATATTATGAATATTATCCAACTGGGTGGGGGCAGTACCCAAGGTATATTGCGTGTGGGGTTTAGGGTGCAGGGTTTAGGGTTTGGGGTGTCAGGGTTTTGGCCGTCGAAGCGATCTCAGCACCCGGTCAGACCCATAGAACTGGGCTTCTTCGGCATAGGAAAATCACTATAGGCTTAACGCCTGGACCTGAAGACCTAAACCAAAAAAACGGGTCCGACGATGCCGCATCGGGCCATGAAAGCCTTGGCACGTTTGAGGGGGGGTTTGTCGTTTGTCTTCGGGCTGAAGGGGGTCTAAGGCTTTAAGATTTTCGACGGTTTTAGCAGACTTCAGGGCTTGGCATAAAAGAGCCTCCAAAACCTTTAATTCAGGAATATACTTTGAATCATATTTGGGAACCTACTATACTTCAAGGTATCTTCCTTACTTAAGGAATCTTGGCGTCTCTGGGCAGGCTTCGGGGCTTCCGGACGGCTCGAGGCGAGTGAAGGTGGCTTTGCCATAGCCGTCTCCTCGCGCCTCTTTAGCGCTTGGGCCGCTAATAAAACTAACTTGCTTACTTGGAGGTTCATGGGACTTAGTAAGTAAGGTTATAAGTACCTTAATTGGGGTTATAAGTAATTATAAGTATGGTTACCTTATTTCTAACCATAGTTACTAAGTCCCATGATCCTCTAAGTAACGAGCACGATAAAGACAGTAGCATAGACTCCGGAATAATTACCCGCACTCTTCACACTCTTCCTTGGGGTTCCATACTATCACTATAGTAGAATACAGTATACCCCCACCCGTACTCAAATTATTGAAACTCCCGGATTAATTAAAGAACAACCCCGAGTGAATTTCAGTTCCCAGCGACTCCAATGAATATCCCTTTTTCCCTTGAATTATAGTAGGGTGATCCCCAATATGATTTAAGGTGCACCCTTTAAATAAGGGGTTTCGGAGGCCCTTCGGAACCCTAAACCCTATAGATCCCCATAGCAGCCCTTTAAGGAACCCTTAAAGGGTACTACTGGGGAACGGAGCCCTGTAAGAAAACCCTTCAAGGTACTACTGTGCCCTGTTTGATAAACCCTTACACTCGGACTATGCATATGCCAGGAAAAACCCTAAACCCTAAACCCCTAAACCCCAAAAACCCTATGTGATAAACCGTTGAACGGAGCCTCTCAGTTGTGGAAAGCCAGGGGGCCCGGATCGGGCCTTTTAGGAACCCTATAGATCCCTCAAAGGAACCCTATAGAAGCCCTTCAGCATTCCTTTGAAGTGCTAGGATGTCCTTTAAGGAGGCCTTGAAGTGTATATACTACTGGGGAACGGAGCCTTTGAAGGAGCCCTGTAACGGAGGCCCTCCGCTGTGCCATGGAGCTCCCTTCTCCAGCTCTGTGGGCGGAACGCCGTTCTGCGCAGAGCACAGACGTTCCGCCAAACCCGGAAAGCCCAATACCCCTTCGAAGGGCTCCTATAAGGGATCCTTTCTATACGGGATCTATAGGATTTGGGGTTTGGGGGATTCTAATACCCCTTAATTAAGGACTATACCTGAAATCATAAGGAGCTTCGTATTGAGATTGAAGTTATATTCCTTGATTAAGGGATATTGGATCTCTCTGGGAACCCCCTTCCGTGGCGCCCAAAACCCCCAGAAGAGTAGGTTATGACTAGTTGCGACCCCTAGATTTCCACACTCTTATACTATACAACCTTTAGAAGCCTTGGTTTAACGTGTAATTAGTTGGAACCACAACCCAGAGGGTGCATATATACTACCATTATGGAATTAGGTCCCAAAAGACCATCCCCATTATGGTTTTGGGGGCCTTCCATAATAGTAGTGTATATGGACCCTCTTGGCAACTAGACCCTGAAATGACACACGGGCCTGCTGCGTCGCGGGGGTTTAGAGGTTCTGGGCCTAAGTTTTTCTGGGAGTCCGACTACACAACTTGGCATCTCGTTCCTTCACCTTGGGGTTTAGGGTTTAGGGCTAGGCCTGCAATCAGTGGAGGGTTTACGGGATAGGAGATTGGGGTCTGAGGCATAAGGGTGAGGTCAGCGTGTCCGTCTTGGCTGAGGGTTTGTGGCTTGTGGGCTCAGGGCTCAGGGCTGAAGGTTTTAAGGGCGGGAGGTCCGGTCTGGAACAGGTAAACGAGGTAACACGTTTTCGCAGATTCAACCAACTCAGCTACAGCAGCCGTAATGGTAGCAGCAGCAGGAGAGGCAGGAAACATTTGTGAAAATGATAGAAATCACCCTGAAAACTGCAATTATACTGCACATGATGACAATCTTCATGTTTAAGAACATATAGTTCTAGTTACTTGCATGATTCAAAAACTGCAAGAACAGTCAGACGAAAAAGTGCAAGAGTAATACTACGGGATAATAGAGGGACCAGAACAATCAGCATAGGACTTTGGGTATCGTAAGATAGTACTATAACAAGGGAAAAATATCGGTATTATTCAGACTTCTAGATTACGCTCTACCTTCAAAGGCCCCGGTCCTTCTGCAGGAGAAGCTCAATGAACCAGTCTGGCAACAAAACGTGCGCATACACGCGCCCGAGCAAGCCCCCGATGATCCTGAGCGCAGGAATTAGGGTTTAGAAACCCTAAACCCTAAACCCTAAACCGTAGTTAGGGTGCAGGGTTGGGGCCCGAAATCTTCAGGTTTAGCTCTGGGGATCAGGGCTGTCTTCCTTGTCATACTTTGTAGGAAAATTGACACGGGCGACAACCCTGCACCGTGAACTGAAGCTCTGCTGAATATCCTCAATGAGAACCTTTTCAAACAAATGCCTCAATCGAAAACAACCCTGGAAATATGGGGGGCCTGACAAATAATACTCAGGTTCTGGTAGGTTTCACACCAGAAGAGGCTATGCAGTAATACGGAACCTGAAAGGATAGTATGGCTCCCTTGAAGGGACCCTAGGCCAAGTCCCAGCTGCATGGTGGGCGCCACCACGCCCGCCGGGATCGCCGCTGAGAGGGCTAGGAGGGTCATAAGCCTTTCAGGCTTTGAAGATTTTAGGCTTAGGGTTAAGGGGCTTTACACTCTCGCAACTCGGACATGCCAGACGAGGTCTGTGTGTTTAGGGTTTAGGATTTCGGGTGTGCTCGACAGGTCGTGTGCTGGTTAGCGCACAGTCATGTCTGGACATGCCCACCCCAAGACCACCCATACACTTCTCAAAGCAAAGAAAGTTTAGAATAAAACCCGCCAGCCAAAACAAAACCATTCAAGTGAGTTCCAACACTACAAGGTGAAACCAACTTGATTCGGTTTCCCATGAGGAGAGCAGAAGGTAATGCATGATTCTGCTTGGACCTAGCATATCGGTTTTTGACATCGTCCACCGAAGGGCTTTCTCAATCAATTTTGTGCTATCGGTCCGGGCACTACCAAGAAGGACAAGCTGAAAGCAGGCAAATTGCAGCATCACACCGAAGAGAAAGCCCGTTTGACTTCTGGTGCAAAAATTTGGGCTTTGCACTGGGGGTCGTCTGCGGCCGGAGGGTCTTGTCAATAATTTCATGTTCCTCCAAGTTCTTTAGTGAACTCGCCAGATCAAAAGCTGAACGATACAGGGTCCCCCAAACTGTGAAGGATGCAGGGTCCCAAATATGGAAGGACCCCAATGTGATACAGGGTCCCACAAAAAGTGCAGGATGAAAGAACCCCCAACTTGTGAAAGATACAGATCCCCCATCTCTAAACCAAACCGTATACCCGTTTCGAAGGGCGCATCTCGGAACATCGGAGGCGGCTTCCTAGGCTACCATGCAGCTTTCAAAAGCCTCAACAGCCAGCAGGTTTGTAGACATGCTTTCAAGTCGGACCCCAATATAGTACCCTAAATAGTAGGATCCTTATTGTAAGGACCCCAAATAAGGAGTGTCGGATTACGGTTTAGGGTTTAGGGTTTTAACCCTCAACCCAAAACACAGGGCTTTTGGGTCTAGCAGCTTAGGGCTTAGGGTGTAGAGATTGAGGCCCTGGTCTTGGCTTCATCTGCAGCGGCCCTGCCTTCCAAAACGAGTGAGCCGCTGTGAAGAAACACAAGCAACTTAGCGTATAAAACCCTCATAAATCTGAACCGAGGTCCGGTACCGGTGTTCAAGCTCCAACATAAAAACCACAAGTCGTTTCTTGTGAACCCGAGGTTTGAGACATAGGTACTTCGTTTTGGGGCTTACGACACCTTTAAAAGCCCTGTGTTTCTGGCACGCCCCCCTACTACAGTTTGGAGAAACCTGAAGCCCTAAGCCCTACCTTCAAAGACCAGAGCCTCCTTTTCTATAGGCTGCTATTTTTGTCAACCCTATCAATAGAATTTACAGGGACCCTGCCAAGAAAAAGTTCTGGTAGTTCAGTTAATGACGAAAAAGCTTCTAACGAGAACCCAGCGGCCACTTCGTAAGGAAGCAAAGGGTCAGGGTGCCGGTGACGCCAGCCCAGGGAAGCACCCACTGCTCCTTTAAGGGCTGAGGGTTTAGTCTTGCGGGTTTAAGGTTTTCTGAGTTAGGGTTCCGTCTGGTGCCGATTTGCAATTTATGGGATTAAGGGTGTAAGGGTGTTGGCTAATGGTCTAGGGTCAAGTGCTTTAAGGGCATCTTAGGACTTCCGCTTACAAGTTGAGAGTTTAAGTTTGCTGATTTCAGGCTCAGGACTTGGGTTTAACTTGTGTAGTGGTTTAGGAAACCCCTAAACCCTAAACCCATGGCTTTGACGGTGAGGGGCTACAGCGGGCTGGGGGCTTGGGGTTTGAAAGTTCTTTTTCCTGGCGTGGGGTCAAGGTTTGGCTCAGGGCTTTTAGGGTTTATGGGTTTGAGGTCAAGGCCTCAGTTATAACCCCTAAACCCTAAACCCTAAACCCTGAACCCTAAAGCCCTAAAGCCCTAAAGGCCTAAAGCCCTAAAGGCCTCAGTTATAGAGCTCCGGCTTCCCCCCCCCTTTCGACAGCTCCGGGTTGTCCAAATGCAACCTCTTGTCGAAAATGGTCCTCGGCTGGTCATCAGCTTTTAGGGTTGCTGGCTTTTAGGGTTTTTGGTATAGGGTTTAGGGTTTTGCTTTAGGGTTTAGGGTTTAGGGTTGTTGGTTTAGGGTTTAGGGTTTTGATTTAGGGTTTAGTGTTTAGGGCTTTTTGGAACGGCCCTGCTCCTTGTGCATCCAAGACGAAAGCGGTCTCCCACTAGGCGTGATTCTAGCTTGCAGCTCGGGCAGCTAGACCGACAAACCCTCCTTCAGTGCTTTAAAATTCATCTGCCAAAGGCAAGCCAGAACCGATACCCTCCAGAGCCCAAAAACAAATCCATGTACAGAGCACTGAAGGGGCACCGAGCACTGACTTTAATCTGAACCCTAAACCCTAAACCCTAAACCCTAAACCCAAACCCTAAACCCTAAACCCTAAACCCTAAACCCCAAACCCTAAACCCTAAACCCCAAACCCTAAACCCTAAACCCTAAACATCTGAGGCATGGGACACATCCCCTCAACAAAGCCTTACGTAACCTTCTGGGCCCGGCCGCAGTTGCAGGTGAGGTCTCCATAGCTTCGGGTTCAGTTTAAGGTTTAGGTTTAGGACTAAGGGTTTGGGGTTCAGGGTTTAGGGTTTAGGGTGTAGGGTTTAGGGTTTAAGTGTTAAGGTTTGGTTTAGGGTTTAAGGTTGAGTTCAGGGTTTTGGTTTTAGGATTGAGCCCAAGTTTCGAGATGTCTAGAATAGAAGCAGGTTTGGACTGGGGAGACTTTCTGCTGCAATTAAGCTGGGTTTAGGGTTTAGGGGTTTAGGGTTTAGGACTTGATGTTAAACGCTCTCAGGCCCTAGATCTCAAGCCTAAACCCGAACTCCAGTCTGTCAAAGTGTTATGCATTCGCTGGAAATGGCGTGTTTGCGCTGCCACCCTGCGGCTTGTAGGTGAAGCTACGGTAGAAAACGTCATGCACCATATGTATAGTACAAAGCAGTCTTGTTCAAGCTAGTGCGTTGCACAGCGTGCTACCGGCTGCTACCGTCGACAGTCCTTGTTAGTCCTTTGTTCGTGTGCCAATATGCGTAGACTGTTGTCCGAGTTTTTGCCCTGCTACCACAAGCACGAGCTCCAGCTAGCTGGACCTCTCTAGGCAGTTGGGGGTAAGGGTTTTGTTCTTGGGGTTAGGGTTACCCTAAACCTTATTAAACTTAGGGTTTAGGGTCTAGGGCCCGCAAACCCTGAACACTCATACCGGGTTTAGGGTTTAGGGTTTTACCTTCCGAGGGGCGAGATAAGCAAGGGCTGCTGCTTGCCCCCCAGCAATGGCAGGCGGGAGGCCAGGAACGTGTTCCTAGGGTTTAGGGCTCTTGTAAAGGATACTATAAGGGTTCCTTTAAGGGATCCATAGGGTTTAGGGTTTAGCCTGAAATCAAACAATTCTCGGGCAGCCTTCCTAATTACATAGGAACCTTACTAGTTTCAATCGGGGTGCTAGGAAATATGATCATAGAGTGTATGTATATCACAGTATACGATCATGACCCTTTACATATGGGGACTATAGGGGGAATACTAGTGCTGGTTATTCCGACCCCTATATTACACCTCGCGGCCCCCCAACCCTTCGGAGTCTGGAAGACCCAGTTTGAATACTAAAGCCAAGCGGTTTTTTAAATGCAATAGGCCCCTTTCTCTGCAAGCGGCTTAGGGTTGTAGGCTTCAGGGTTGAGTGCTGAGAGTTTAAAAAGGGTTTAAGGTTTAGGGCTTGGAGTTGAGTTTGAAGTCTACGGTTCTAAGGTTCAGGGTGTAGAGTATAGGATTTGCCATGTACCCTAAAGGCCAAGCAGTAATGCCGAATCCCCAACCCCCAACTCACAATCTGTCTGGTGCTTGGTAAGGAATGGGGGCATGCATCCCTATAGTAGCCCCTATAGCATCCCCAATAATAGTTCCCAATATCCATTCCCCCATTCCACTAAGAACCAGACAGGGACTTTTGATACCCTAAGACCCCTTATACAACCCTAGAACCCTTATAAAACCCTTATAGAACCCTTATAGAACCCTTATAGGACCCTGTAAAGGAACCCTTAAAGGAACCCCATTCCCTACCAAGAACCAGACAGCAATCCACGCAAGCCTGCAACTCAGCGTGCGATTTGCGGTCTTACGGCTTCTCTCGCCTGGAACTCGAATGGGAGTTTCCTTTCAAGGGTTACTATAGGGGTGCCTTCGGGTTCCATTAAAGGGTTACTATAAGGGTACTATAAGGGTTCCTCTAGAGGGCTCTATAAGGGTTTAGGGTTTCCAAAAAATTTGGGGTACCTCCGGGGTCCTTATAATAAGGATCCTATTATTAAGGGTACTATATTAGGGTCCCCTCTTTTCGGAAACCCCCGAAGAAGTATAAATGAACGGACCTACGTGTTTCAATCTCTTTATGCGATGCACAGATACTGAGAATGTTGCCATGTTCAGGAACCCTGAGGAAGAGTACCTGAGGAATAGTATCTACTTGTTGAGGTCTCCATTCTTGGCTTTGGGCTTAGGGTTTACCCTATACCCTAAACTGGCCTAAACCACAAACAGTCGACCATCCTAGGAGAAATCAGGTTCGACATTGCCTTTTGAGTCTGGGCCTACCCAAACTAGGTTCGACATTGCCTTTTGAGTCTGGGGTTTAGCCTCTATCTTAATCTACCTTACCCAAGCTAGTTTTGCGCAGGGTCCCTGCAGATAGGGTTCAAAATAAGAAGCTACCCAAAAGTGGTCAATGATAGGTTAAGTGGGATAAAGCTCGGAACCTTCTCCCTGAGCTTGGACCCCCCCAGCCAAAGGTGCACCTTCTAAATGAGCCCACCGCGGAATTATCCCTTGTTGAACTTTACAAGTCTAAGAACCGGCTTCAGATCCCGCAAGCCATTCAACGTCCAGTATGTGCGGCATAAAGCCTTACTGGCCCTACTAATGTAGGAACCTGATTAAGAAACCCTGGGCCTATAACCCCACAATAGTAGGATTCATATGAGGAACCCTAATAAAGGCCCAAGGTTTCTTAATCAGGTTCCTGCATTACGTGAGAACTTCGACCCTCCAGGTAAGAGTCCCTAAGCCCTATGCCCAAACCCTTAAACCCTTAATGTAGGAACCTGATTAAGAAACCGTGGGCCTTTATTAGGGTTCCTTATATGAACCCTACTATTTTGGGGTTATAGGCCCAGGGGTTCTTCGTCAGGTTCCTACATTAACCTAAGAGCCTAGGGTCAAGACAGTGATGGCTGCCACCAGAGCCAGATCACGCCACTTTCCGCCCAAGAGCCAGAGAAGCCATCGCTTGCGACGGCTGCTACGCCCCTGGCTCCAGCGCAGCATGTGCAGGTCTAAGGGTTACAGGGTTTGCAATTATTGTGCGGAAACCCTAAAATCTCCGTATTGACCTTCAATCCCAACGCCTACCTGGGCCGAAAAAACCTACCCTTTGAGGACTTATATGCAAGGATTACATTCTAAGGAACCCTTGGGCTTTGTTATTATGGTGTTCGTTCAAGTGAAGCCTACAAAGCGAGGTGCCTGGCCAAGGAGAGGCTCTTGGTTGCCACCTGACGCCCCCGAGTTGGAGCCCTCCTCAGCGTGTTCTGTCCACTTTTCTTTGTAGGCTTGTAGGGTTATGCTTTTTGCGGGTGTTCTCATAAGGTCATGAGTGCTCAATAAAGGTTTGGTGTATATACAGCATATTAGCCGTTTCCTGTACTGTCGCCCGCATGTGCAGCACGAGGTTCACGCTTGATGGTGTGAAGGTGCAGGTGTGTGGGAGTTGACGCTAATTAATTCGTCTCGCAGCCTTCGGCTCGTAATGATTCGCAAAGTTCGCACGTGCACTCGCAAGTGTTCGCAATCCTTCGCGACTGTGGTGCCGGACTTGGAATCTGGAATGTAGCCCGCCAAAGGGTGGCATTCCACACGGAGTCCACGAATGGCAAGCAAGCGAGCAGGAATCAAGAGGCGTGTCCAGGCATGCCGTGAGGGGACTGGAACTCCGCACGAGGCGTATCCAGCCCGTGTCGTAGCCTGGCCTCAACTGCGAGGCGTGTCCAGGAAAGTCGTGAGAGGGTCCTGATATGTGGATCCTATGAGGCTCATGCGGTCCCAAAAAGGATTTTAGAAAGTCTTGAAAAAGGACTTATGAGGTGCTTCGGGGTTAAAGGTCATTGGTTCATTGCGATGTTATACTCTAGGCTGGGTCATGCCTCTTATCCTCAAGCCGAAGCTGGTCTTGGTTCAGGGTATGGGCACGACCATTACCAAAACTCCTGAACCCGTTGAAAACCTCCAAACCCTAAACCCAGAACTCCTGTACTTCAAATGCTAGGCATAAAAACCCGAAACCCAAGTCCAGACCCTGAACCCTAAGACTTTTACCCTACTGAAAAGATCATGGAACGAAGTAAGTAGGTAACTGAATTTATAAACATCGTAACCACACCTGTTACCTAAAGCCTTAGTCACGCAGTCGCATGATCATTCAAGTATTTGGCCCGGAAGCCCCTCACAAATCCCCAAGAAACCCGATGACAATCCTGTTCAATCCCTTCTAGAGCCCCTGACAGGACCCTATTCAAACATGACTAACAAAGAACTCGTTGTGAGACCGTGTACACATAACCCCCTAAAAGCCCGGTGAAAGCTTGGTAGACCCTGAACTCTGAACCATAAACTTATGGGTGGCTGTCAAAATTATGGTCCCTTTTTGGGCACCCTAAATATTAGGTGCCGTGCTATATTAGGGACCCAAAAAGGGACCGTAATTTTGACAACCACCCTTGTAGAAACCTAAACCCTAAACCCTAAACTTCCTAAACCCTAAACCCTAAACCCCTAAACCCCTAAACCCTAAACTCCCTTGTGAAACCAGAACTAGGCTCCCGGAGGCGCCAGCGCTTTAGCACCCCGGAAACGTAGGCGTGTGACCTGCTTGGCTTAGGGTTCAGGGTTTAGGGTTTAGGGTTTAGGGTTTAGGGTTTAGGGTTTTAGGGGTTCAGGGTTTTCAGGTTCAGGATTTAGGTTTGAGGGTTGTTGGTTCCTGCGTGTTTTGTTGAAGGTGTCGTTGTCGCTATCTGCTTTTCCTTGGCATGCGCAGGAGTCTTTTGCAAGGTTCTATCGGGTGTTATGCAGGTTTAGAGCTTCAAGAGTTTCGGGTTGAGGGTTGCTTGGAGGTTCGTGGGACGTAGAAAGCAGGGTTATAAGTACAATAACTGGTGTGCTAACGAATAATAGGCATAGCTACCTTATTCGCAACACCAGTTACTAAGTCATGAACCTTGAAGTCGGGTTTGGGGTGGGGGACTCGGGGTTGAGGGTTACGGGTTGTGCAGGCTAGGCGATGGAAAGGTTGGCCAGTCAGTTTTCGAATAGCACTGATATTAGTAATAGTAACAACGACAGTCATCATCAAAATCAGGGTTATAGTCACAACTTGCAAACCAAACTACACCAACACTAGCAATCAGCATGATGCTGGTGCTGGTGATGATGACGCAGATAAAGATCATGACGATGATGGAGATGATGGCGATGGTAATGCGGATGGTGGTAATGATGGCTAGAATGAATGCCATGACTGTACACATGGATATCAAAAAATCGTGGAGGGCACCTGGGCTTGATGCTTAGGTCTCACATTTGTGACTTACGATCGTCTGGCAACTGTGATGTAAGGCTTGTGATGCTTTGAGCCCGGGGTGCTTGGCACTTGGTTCTGTAGCAGTGCTGCTTTTCGGAGCCAGATTTTTTCGGAGCCAGTTAATTGCGGCCTGCTTGTCCATATCGCATGTGTCCAGGCCCGAACATGAAGAATGAACAGTTTGGTTTTGGGGCGTAGGTTTGGTAGCGAACCTAGAGGTAAAAGGTGGAGGTACACGAGCGCTTAATCCCAAACTTGCCATTGAAAAGAAACCCCAAACCCCCAAACCCCAAACCTTGGGTACTGCCCTCACTCAGTAACTGTTGAATAATGTTCATTATAAAGATGTACTAGGACTTTAACAGTAGCCCTATTATAGATTGTTACTGTTTTGGGGCAGTATCCAACCGGCCCAAACCCATCTCCGGGGCCTGACCCAGATGCCCCCAGAAAGGCCGCAGATGATACCTGGGTGGATGCAGCTCGAGAATCTCGAGGCCTTGAGGGGAGAGATGACTCTTCGGGTTCAAGGGGCTTCTTCAAGGGTATTTTGAGGGTTCGATAGGGGTGCTATATATAAGCTATGGGAGTTAAGGGCTGGAGGGCTTAGAGCCTTGTGGTTTTCACAGTGCTTCCTAAGCTCACGCATGAACTGCTAGGGCTTTTTCCCATAGGGTTTAGGGTTACGGGTTTAGGGCTTAGGGTTTAGGGTTTTGGGGCTTCGGGTTTAGGGTTCTAATTGCTAACCCCCCCCGCATGAACTACCGCGGGGTGCCGCGATACCGTCGCCAATCCTCCTACGTGTGGGCTTTTGGTGTATGATCCAATTTTGAAGGTTCCGAGGGGAGAGCATATGTATGACGGCAGCCGGCTTCATGTTCAATTCGTTGCGACGCTTCACGCAGATACTCCGAGAGATGATAAACGATGAAAGTTTCTGTCTGAATACCGGAANGAATACCGGAAGATAAATATGGGCGTGAGTAGCAAACCCAAAATAGCCTTCACTGTAGTCTCAGATCAAAGCCCCAGCAATACATATGAGTGACAGGGGCCTTGATTGACTCCTGTTCCGAAACAACAGTATCCCTATCTACCCTGCGGTTAAACCTTACATTGGCCCCCATGGTGACAGTAGTATGCTGTTCTTTTTCACCCCAAAGAGATGCCGTATAGATCAACGTCTTAGTTCGTATGGATCAAAATGCTATGTCGACTAATAACCCCATTCTACATCCCCATACTACTACCCTCGACCTGAAGGTTAAGACAATAACATAAATACATCAGCCTGATTGGCCCCCCCGATAGTAAGGATTTTGCAGTCCCCTTGACCACCCCAGTATTGGATCTGACTCAAAATGCGCCTTACTCGGNTAAGATCACCCATAAGCTGTTCCCATTGGTAGCCTTCGTACTGTACCGGATACTTCCCTGAACAGAAACCCAGACCAGTGGCCTCACCAACAGGTTAATCAATCCAGATGTAGCTGCGGCATCCGCAACATGAGCATTCTATTCTAGACCCCGAAGTCCCGAAGTTTAAAGTCATGGCATCCCCAATACGAGTTCCTATTATATTCATACAAGCAAGCCAAATACTGCCCAAACAGTTACTTCAACAATAGACGTCATACTCATGCTATTTTTATACTACACAAAACGAACTGCACTAAGAACCACGATCCTTGCTGTGTTCGCTCTGGCGTTNACTTCAACAATAGACGTCATACTCATGCTATTTTTATACTACACAAAACGAACTGCACTAAGAACCACGATCCTTGCTGTGTTCGCTCTGGCGTTGCCCAAATGATGGCCTTTAGGTTTCTTGGGATCATTTGTTTGTTTACACCAACATTTATATTGTATATGACATACCCTTCTCATTGTGCTATATGATCGATCATGTCGGACTTGCTGCCAGACTTGCCCGTATACCTGTTAGTACACTTATGTGTGTGTATGCACATATTAACCCTTCTGTCAAACGTGTGCTAGATACCAGCATAATGACGAGAAAAGTTAATTGATTCCGGATTCCGAGCAACATCAGCCCCAACCCTATCCTTCAGTAAGCGTCAATACAGTTTCCACCGGCATTATATCGCCTTAACAGCAGCCCCAAGGTCATCTATAGTAATCTTTATACCACCCATAATCTGACCCCAATGTTTCGTTTTTGAATTTGAAACCATAATCAGCTGGAAGAAATCGTAGTGGTAGCTGTGAGAACCCTGAAATCCTGGGTCCTGGTCTGACCCCAAAACTGATCCGAATAATGTCCTGGTTATTACCCGGTCTATTGTAT
>BGNK01002279.1:68998-107334 GCA_003297005.1 Symbiodinium sp. clade A Y106
AGGGTTCAAGGCTTGGGGTTTAGGGTTCAAGGCTTGGGGTTTAGGGTTCAAGGCTTGGGGTTTAGGGTTCAAGGCTTGGGGTTTAGGGTTCAAGGCTTGGGGTTTAGGGTTCAAGGCTTAGGGTTTAGGGTTCAAGGCTTGGGGTTTAGGGTTCAAGGCTTAGGGTTTAGGGTTTGGGGTCTAGAAGCCTCCGGAGATTCGAGTGGAACCACGTGCCCCAAGACCCTAGCCGCAACCGTTACGCTCAAGGGATTGAGGAGTCAGGGTTTCGGCGCTCACACTCGGACAATCCAGGCGAGGCATGTGGTTCGAGGTCTGATGAGTGAAACTTCTCTAGTGGAATGAATCACAACTATAAGCAACAAGTAGCATGTCCAACACATAAAGTGACTGTACCGTCGGAGACTTCATCCCACCTAGGGTCCTACTTCGAGAGTGAAGCAGCGCGGTAACCAGTAGGAGTCAGGGTTTAGGGTTTAGGGGTTTCGGGTTTCGGGTTTAGGGTGAAGAGTCTAGGGGTTGAGGGTTTAGGGGCGACCCCCAAACCCTCCTTGCCCAGGGGGAGACCGGCGCCCACCCCCAGAGACAGCGCCAGGGCTTTCGACACCAACACCTGGGCGGTTAAGGATCTCCAGAGACTCCAGTAGCCCTTATTAAAGGAATACCTAAGGTTCCTTTAAGGGATCTATAGGGTTCCTTTGAGGAGTCTATAAGGTTTAAGGTTAGGGTTTAGGGTTCTACACTAAGGGATCTTTAAGGGTTCCTTTCGGGATCTATAGGGCTTCGTGTTATGGGCCCTTAAATAAGGAATATTCCTTAAATTCTGGGAGGATCCCTCATATGATTTAAGGTGTTTTCCTTAATTAGGGGATATTGGAGTCTCTGTGAATAAGGGCTTAGGACTAGGGCTGAGGGTTATGCAATAAGAGCTCCTTTACAGATTCTAGAAAGCTCCCGTACGGGTACGATTGTTCTTTTAGTTGGTATTTGGGCTTAAGCGGGTGGTTAAGGATTTAAGTACGGGTTCTGCACAAGCTCCCTTACGAGCCCTGCGAAGGTTTGTTTAAGGTTTGACGCTTAACTAGGTGTCGATCTCAACAGTCCCCAAAACTATCTGTAACTAAGGCTCTATACAAAACAATAAGGGGAATCAAAAAATATCCCAGTAGAGGTTTAGAGAGTCGAGGCTGGATGTCATTTTCGGCTGCTCGGTAGGTTCTCTCGAGTTTCCAGACTACATGGGTGGGGGTTTGGGGAATACCCTGGCGTTGGAGCTTTGGAGTTCAGTTTAAGGGTTTGCTGCTAGGGTTGAGGATCTGATGACTTCAGGATTTAGGGTGTTAGTACTTAGGACTCAGCGCTTAGGGTGTGGGCATGTTTGGGGCAAAAGGGTTTGGGGTTTCATGTTGCGGTCGAGGGTTGAGGTTGAGATGTTCGTGAATTCAAGCTTCCCACGAGCGCCAAAAACCCTAAACGGAAACCGGCGTCCATCAATCTTAAATCTTAAACCTTAAATCCTAAACTGAGAAGAAGCCTCACGTAACCCTGAACCCCAAAGGCCCGTGGCACCCGGAAAGTCAGGAAGTTGAACAGCACTTTTCCGAACCTGGGCTTCGCAGGGTTTAGGTGTTTTTGTGGGTAGGGTTTAGGGTTTACCGTTTAGGGTTTAGAGTTTCAGCACTCGCTCTCGGACTTGCCTGGGCAGGGTTTAGAGTTTAGGGGTTTAGAGTTCAAAGCTCAGGATTTTGGGTTTTTTTTAAACGGCCCTTTTTCCGTCTTGGGGTTTAAGTGTTTAGAGTTTAGAGTTTTGTATAAGGCCCCTCTCCAACTACCCTGCGAGGTCTCTAAGAGACGGCAGCAAGGAGTGAAGAGGTGTAATGTAGAAATCTGATTAAGAAACCTTGGGTCTCTATTTGGGTTATTGGTATGGATCCTTATACCGTGGAGGTAACAGGAACCAGGTTTTTGTATCAGGTCCCTACATCAGGAAGGATCACCAGAGTTTCATAGGTTGCAGGAGCTTAGCTCGAGGGTTTTGAGTGTGGGGTTTACTTTGGGTTTAGGAGCTGGAACTAGAGCTGACGGGCGTGGCTTGGGGCGTGGGTGTCTCAGAGTTGTCTTGGGTTGTTGAAGGGCTCAAACTCCCAGGCACAAAACCGACAACCCTAAATAAATGAAGAAAGAACCCTCCCCCAAACCTGAACCTATGGACTCCACACATTGGGAGCTTCAAAGATACCCCAAAATCCCTTTATCAGGGGTCGTGCAGTGATAAGGGTGGGAGTTGTGTTTGAACGCGGCCCCGACAAGATATCAAAGGCTAGCGTTGGCTTGAGATCCCCTAAACCCTAATCCCCCTAAACCCTTAAAGGAACCCTAAAGCAGTAAAGGAACCCTGAAACCTCAAGCCTCAAATGAGGTCTAGACTCTGAAAAGAAGCCCTAAACCCTTCAAGGAACCCTGAAAGCCTGAAATGCTATAAGGATGAAGCGGCAGCATGGCCTTCATCTCGGGGAAGCCGCTGCCCTCCGCCTTAGTGACACGAATCGCGGCAAAAAAAAGTTGTTTTGCTGGGATCCTGTGAATGGTTTAGAGTTTAGGGTTTAGGGAGTATTGCAGCGGCTTCGAACTAGGGTTCAGCGTTGGGGAGCCTTCCAAAAATCAAAAAGGCAAACACTTGAACACACAGGAGGGAAATCTACATGCACTCCAAAAAAGCCCGAAGCAAAAACATGAGACGGGCACCCCAACAATGAAGCATCAAACACATGATAGTGCTTTCCTGGTCTACGTTTATGTTTTTGTTTACTTTTCGATTTGGGGTCCGGCCCTCATTTCCTACTTTATGCGCATTTGCTGTTGCTGTTTCTTCCATTTTCTTGCTGCAAAGTCCTGCAAACGCCTGAATAAAACGCTATCATAAGCCATCGCAAAACCTACAGTAACCCAGTAAAACTCAAAACACCCTTAATTAAAACCATCAAACATTCCCAAATTTCCTACAACCAACCTGCAAAGCGAGATCGGCCTCCACGGTCGGCCGGACAATGAGACGAGCCAGGCACGCTAGCACGACGTTGAAACAAATCGCCTGGGAACGTGATTTAGGGGTTAGGGTTTTGGGGACTTCGGATTTAGGGCTTAGGGTGTTAAGGCTCTAGGGTGTTTAGGGTCTAGGGCGGTTGGGTTTAGTGCTAGGGGTGGTAGGTTTGAGGATTGGTTGGGTTACACCTCGTCGTTTTCAAGGGCTAGTATACGGGGTGGAAGGAGCTTTGGGCTGGATCTCAATAGGGTTGTGTCTTTTGGGCTTTTGTAAGGTTTCGGGTTTGTGAGGGCGTTTCATTCGGCTCGGTGCTGACGGGCTTTTACTTGGGCGGAAAAATGAAAAGGGTTTGAGGTTTTGAAAAAGGCATTGCACTTGTTTTTCACAAAGCAGAGGGTTCAGAGGCTAAAGTAAGTTTTGATATGTTTTGGGGTTTAGGGTTTAGGGGTCAGTTTTGATCGGGTTCTAACTAGGCTTTGTTGTGGGAGTTGATTGGGCGGTCAGCAGGTGTTAACAAGTTGTTGATTGGGGCTTGTTGCTGTTTTCGCTAGGGAAGGTGATGAATCTATAGGATCTTGCAAGGTTGACGGTTTAGGGGTTTAGGGGTTAGGGTTTTAGGGGTTAGGGTTTAGGGTTTAGGGGTTAGGGTTTAGGGTTTACCAGGTTGACAGTTGAGAAGTTTGGGGAAGCGGGGAATCAAGGCATTGGCGTTTGGGGGATGGCTGGAAGTCTGGAGTTCGAAGGTTTTGGGTCTGATGAAGTGTTTAGGACTTAAGGAAGACACCCCAAACCCTAAACTGGCCCAAAACCCTTCAACCCCTAAACCCCTTTAAAAGAACCCCCTCTACCCTTATACATCCCTTTAAAGGAACCCTTAACGGAACCCCGAGAAACGCTCAGCGGGAAGACCTTCAGGGCTCCGAGAGACTCCAATACCCCTTACTCCAGGAATATTCCTTAAATCAAATTAGGGATCCTACTAGAAGTGAAGGTATATTCCGTAATTAAGGGGTATTGGAGTCTCTGGGCTTAGAGTCTGGAACTCTTCCCTGCCAGCGCCTTCAGCGGCGAATTCATAGTGAGGTTGTGACGAAGTCCACCTTGCCGCCAACGATTCCCCCGAAGAACTTTAGGATTTAGGTTGAAGGGTTTAGGGTTACAGGGTTGTGGGGTTTAGGGTTTAAGGGCCATTTTAGGGTTTAGGTTTAAGGGATTCATAGGCCCGTATACCGCAAGCAGTGTGATTTCAGGAAAGAACATTCCAGGCCCTGTGGGGCTCTCGACACCCTTCCGGCCTGGCGTTGTGGCTACAGGGGCCCCACCGTCAAACTCAGAGGTTTAGGATTTAGGGCTTTGTTTTAAGCTCCTTTTTCCCCCAGCAGAGTCAGTCTCTCGAAGGAAGCCTTGTCTTGAAGGCTTAACATAGCTTCAAGGTTTAGGGCTTCGGGCCGTACACCTTGAGCTTCAAACCAAACCTCACGCCCGAAAGCCCTGAAGACCCTATCCATACACCCCGAAGCCCTAATCCGTAACCGAGAAAGCCTCAGGGCACCATCAGTCCTGACAAACGCACCGCAAGCACTAAACCTTCATCACCCCACAAAACTCCAACTACCCCCTTGTGGAGAGGACACCCGGCTGCAATCGACACCGTTACAGGTTCACGTTAGCGTACGTTGGCACTTGACTTAGCAACCTTGAACCCTGAAACCTGACACTCCAAAGACGGAAGACGGCAAAACACCTAAAACCTATCAACTGCTGCATAAGCCCTTAAAAAGCCTTTGGCCTGTGTCCAAAACACAAACTTGTATAAACATCGATCATCCTCTTCGTACCCGTATGGAATCATTCAAAAACTTTACAAGCCAATGAAAGCTTTCAGGACCCTACACCATAAACAGAACGAGAATCCCCATACCCCTTAACCCTCGAGAAGATCTTTGCAACACCACAAACAAGCCGCATAAAGACCTTACAACCCTTAACTCTTCCACACCAAAACCTAAGCCCTAAACCTTACAACCCCTACATTCATAGGATGCTCTTCGTATGCGAACCCCAAACCTGTAACCCTCCCTGTAGTCTCCATTGTAGTTCCCTTTTTTAGTAAGCCATTTTTTATAGGACCCAAATCGTAAAACCTGAATCCGAAACTCTATAGGACTCACTGGAAACCGTATCCAACTAACTGGACATCAAAAACACCACATTTATCAGTTGATTCTGGGCAGCACGGCTGGGGGCGATGCCACCCCAAATTACCACGGATCCGTCACCAAGAATGGCAGCAAAAGCGCCCGGGAACTCCAAATTGAACTTGCGTGTAGCTTGAATCTGCTGCACCTTCTGCAGCTTACTCTGCGCAGCACTACTGTCACCACCGTGGCCGGCATCACCCCAGGTCACGACGGATCCGTCCCCCACGAATGGCAGCAAAAGCACTGTGAGTGGCTTGGACCTGCAGCACATTCTTCAGTTTATCCTGTATGGGGCGACTGTCACCACCGTTCGCAGCATCACCCCAGGTCACGACAGATCCGTCGCCAAGAATGGCAGTAAAAGCACAATCCGAAGCTTGGAGCTGCTCCACATTCATCAGCTGGTCCTGCACGGCACTACTGTCACCACCATGGCCAGCACCCCCCCCCCCGTCACGACGGATGCATCTGCCAAAATGGCACAAAAAGCACAATGGGAGGCTTGAATCTGTCGCACGTTCTGCAGCTGATCCTGCACAGCAACATTGTCACCACGACAATCAGCAAAACCCCATGTCATGACAGAGCCATCGCCAAGAATGGCAGCAAAAGCGCCTCCTGGAGAAGCTTGGATCTGCGACACGTTCTTCAGCTTTTCCTGCACAGCACTACTATCAGCACCGCCATCAGCATCACCCCAGGTCACCACGGATCCATCCCGAGTAATGGCAGCAAAAGCAATTCCATTGCTTTGGATGTGCTGCACATTCTTTAGCTGACCCTGCACGGCGCTACTGTCACCACCATAGTTACCGTACCCCCAGGTCACGACGGAGCCATCTTCAAGGATGGCAGCAAAAGCGCGCTCAAAGGCTTGGATCTGCTGCACGTTTTTCAGTTGTTCCTGCACGGCACTGCTGTTACCACCACAACGAGCACGGCCCCAAGTCACGACGGATCCATCACCCAGAATGGCAGCAAAAGCGAAGTGCTGCACATTGCGCAGCCGGAACTGCACAGCACCACAGTCACCGCCTTCGTCAACATCCCGCCAGGTCAAGCAAAAGCGCCTTTAGTGGCTTGGATCTTCTGCAGATTCTGCAGCTGGTTGTGCACATGACTACTGTCACCGCCAGTGTCGGCATCACCCCAGGTCACGGTGGATCCATCACCCCTGATGGCAGCAAAAACAGCATCAGAAGTGTAAATTTGGACTCTGCTTATGTGCAAAGTCAGCCTGTCACCATTCTGCAGCTGAGCACGTTTAATCGATGCACGTGCACCGAGAATGTTGCCAGACCCGTCCAGCAGTCGCCCTTTGCCGACTCCAAGCGCTGTTTGTGCCCGATGTTTCAACGTTCCCACGCTTCCATTCAGTCCTGCTTTCACTGCAGCTGTCCTGCCACTCAGCAGTCCGACTTCCACAGTAACCGACATGTTGCGCTGCAAAGACCCTAACCTCCAAATTGTAGATGCACCGCAATTATGTCCCGAAACATGATACCACACAGCAGAGAAACTGTGTATACAGAAAGTAGAACCCCGAAAAAACTACAGTACTCGATCAGAACCATGACTCTTCAAGCACACTTACACTATTTTGCGCTCGCACTGGAGCAGCTCACAAACGAAAGGCCATAACACACCTAACGTCATACAACCAAAAACTAAATACCATCCGTACATATATATATATATACATGTGTGTATACGCATATATACATCAGTAAGTTAGTAAGTAAGTAAGTATGTACGTCGGTATGTATGCATGTACGTATGTATGTATGCATGCATGTGAGTGCATGTGTGCGTAAACACACACATACATATATAGATAGATATATAGACAGACAGACAGATAGATAGGTAGAAAGATAGGTAGGTAGATAGATAGACCGCGATAATGAACCCTCATACAAAACTTAGAGCCCGTAAATGATTTAAACTTGGCCGAAAACACAAGTATCAAACTTTACATAAACCCTCTGGGCTACTTGGGTCCTCCGCGGGGCTACTTGAGTTTACGCTTTAGACAAACTGCGAAATGATGCCCAGAAAAAACTAAAGAAGCTGAGAGCTTTCGTGAACCCAAAAATCAGGTAGAGAAGCCTCTGCCCTGGAGCCTTCGAGAACTCGGGAAATACAGGAGGCTTGTAATTCATCTGTGGCCGCATGAGAGTTGCTTGATAGTTGTATGGGTTCTGAAAAAGGCTTGATTGGGTTTTCGAGGTTTTCACGAGATGTTTACGACCGCGGCCCTAAACAATAAGAATAGGATTAAGGGTTTGGGGCTTGGGTTTGGGAATGAGGAGTCAAAGAAAACAGGTGAAAGTAGCACTACTAATCAGTCAGGCGTCCACGTTAAAACTTCAAATCTTTTGCTTGTGGGTTGAAGAGTTATGTAGGATTTTGCGAGGTTCAGGACTTGAGTATGTGGGATTTTGGCTGGTGGCGAGTAGGTTCGAGGACACATTAGGGTTTAGGGTTTCCTAAACCCTAAACCCTAAACCGGTGTGCGTTGGATTCAGGGTCTAGGGTCTACGGCTACGATTTGGAGTTCGGGCTTCAGTTCGGGATCCAGGGTTTAGAGCTTACATTATTTTTGTTGTTATTGCTATTATATTATATATATCTATCTATCTACCTATCGGATTTGGCTTGCAGGGTTTCGGTTTTGGAATCTAGGCTGCTAAACCCCTTTGAAAAAAGTTGAACACATAACGTCATAAAGTCCTTGAGTTTAAAGTTTAGAGTTTAGAAATGAGGGGGAGACTTCTCTTTCATTTTACACGCTGGAAGCCTCGGCTCGGTTTCAGAGCTTATCGCTGGGCCAAACGGCCAAAGCTACTAATCCAAAAGTTTAAGGTTCCTCCAAGGGTTTCCTTTAAGCGTCTCAAAGGGTTCCACAAGGGGTTCAGGGTTTAGGGTTTAGGGTTTAGGGGTTTAGAGTTTAGGGTTTACGGTTTAGGGGTTTTGGTTTGAGGTGTTTGAGGCGTCGGTCTCACGGTTTTGGTATCACCCTAAACCCTAAACCCTCAAACCCTAAAACCCTAAAACCCTAAACCCTAAACCCTAAACCCTAAAACCCTAAAACCCTAAAACCCTAAACCCCAGCAGCAAGCATATCTCCGGCATCACCCCAAACCCTTAGAAACCCTAAACCCTTAGAAACCCTAAAACCCTAAAACCCTAGCAGCAAGCATTTCTCGGCCGGGCAAAGTCGGGCGGGAAACCTCGGCCTGCAGGCCCTAGACCAGAACATCTTATGATAGCATATGCTCGTATATACTGGTATGTAATAACATATATATATATATATTAATATAATACTCGTAATATATATATATACATATATATATATTTATTTATTTATATTTATAATCGTATATGATAGTATCTAATCGTATCTAATAGTATTTTATACATAGCCCTAGACCCTAAACCTTCAATACACAGTACATGATGCATGGTAAATGATACATGGTAAAAAAGGCCTCATCAGCAAAACGATGATTTCCTGGCAAGTTATACTGCAAACATGCAAACACTGTGGGGAATAGGGGCTTGCAGTACTCGTTATTCATAACCCTACTTCAAGGATCATCGGACTTACTGAAATTGCGAAAGAAACAGGTACTATACTTGGAATTAAGTATAACCCCAGGCACGGTGCCTATAACTGTAGTTACTAAGCCCACGACCTTCCAAGTACGTTAAACACTAACATCCAAAAAGCAAAGCCCTAAAGCCGAAAAAACAAACCCCGGAGCCCCAACCTAAATCCTGCCCGCGGATCCGAAAACCTACCGCTTTAAAGGTTGTACGGTTGATGATATAAACCCTGCATTGCCTTAAGGACTCTAAACTATGGGAATTATGGTATATTCCTTGTTATGGGTAATGCAGGATTTAGATCATCAACCGTAACTCCCTAAACCCTTCTACACCTGGACCCTAAACCCCCAAACCCTAAACTCTAAACTCAATAACTATAAAGTATGACGGCCTGCTACTTTGTGGGGTTTGGGGATGCAGGTAGACCCTGAACCCAAAACCACCAAACTCTACAGTACTCTTATAGAACCCCTTAATCGGAACCCCCCGTCAAAAGATCCCTCAAAGCAACCCCAGATCCGAACGTATACCGTATCAAACCCCCGGAAGTGGGCGCCGGGTGCAATCCCGGTGGCCCGCCAAATAGGTGAAGGCGTCAATGAGGAAGGACCTAAGGGTCTAGGGTGTAGAGTTTAGGGTGTAGAGTTTTAGGGGTTTAGGGTTTAGGATCTAGGGTGTAGGGTTTAGGGTTTAGGGTCTAGGATGTAGGGTTTGGGATTTTGTTGTGGGTTTTTGATATCGTAAATCTATGGCCTTACGGGTTTTGTTGTGGGTTTTTGTGATCTAACATCTAGGGCTTTACGGGTTTTGTTGTTGGGTTCAGGGTTCGGGGTTTAAGGGTTTTTACTGAAGGTCTATAAGGGCCTGATGTAGTTTCACACGGGTTCCACACTCTGGGGTTTCCGAGATACTGCGGAGCCCTTGCGTGGACCCGCCTACTTAACTAAGGTAACCTTAGTTGCTGAGTTGATAAGCCGTATACTTTCAGTTCTATAAGAGATCACATTATCCCAAAAAGTGTAAAGTGCGCTCACTAACCTGCTAAGTAACTAAGGGGTCATAACCATGAGTCATAACCTACACTTTGGTAGCTTGTCGGCCTAGGCCTACAGGTATATCACATACCCACATGGGTGGTTGTCAAAATTAGGGTCCCTTTGTGGGTACCCTAAGTATTAGGTGCCGTACTAAAATAGGGACCCAAAAAGGGACCATAATTTTCACAACCACCCATATTATAATGCCATTGTAGATCCCTTATAGTAACCCTTGTAGACCCACATCAGACGCGAAGATCACCAGATCCAAAGGCCCTGACCCTGCTACACCTACTTTGCGCATCCCACTATGGGCTATTAGACCTTAAGGGTACCTTATTCTACCCTTAATAGGGTCCTAATAGGGATCTTTAGGGTCTAATAGCCCATAGTGGTCTCAGGGTTCAGGAAGAAATGTGCAAAGCTCGTCCGTAAGATAAAAAATAGCACTACAAAGCCTGGAACTTCAAACCGCATGGAAGCCCCAAAAGTTGTGGGTAGTATTCTTTAGTCGCCAGATCTCACCCTAAGAGCCCAACTACCTGTAAACACAAAGTCTCCCAAATACTAACCGGCAAAACTAGCGCAAACCCAAGTACCCAACTATTGGGTACTTTGTTCGTCTTAGGGCAAATCTTCATTCCACTCTGCGCAAAAACCCAAAAAATAAACATCTCGATCCCAAAACCATCAGGACTTGCAGTTAAGGGCCCTTGAGATAAATTCTACAGGGTTTTGTTGGGTTCTTTAGGTTTCCTTAGGAGCCCCTTTTCAATAGCACAGAAACCCCTCAAAAACCACCCGTGAGCCTCGCAACCCTGACCCTCAACGGTACAAAAAGGCCCCTAAACCCTACAAACTGGCCGCTGCACCCTACAAAAAATAGCCGCTGTACCTTACAAAAACAGTTCTTAAACCCCTTAGCCCCTAAACCCCTAAACCCTAAACCACTAAAACCCTAAACCGCTAAACCCTAAACCCCTAAACCCCTAAACCCTAAACCACTAAAACCCCAAAACCCTAAAGCCCTAAACTCTACACCCCTAAAACCCTAAACCCTAAACCCCTAAACCCTATACTTTGATCCTTTAAACTTTAAACCCTATATCCTAAACCCTATAAGCCCTAAACCCTAAACCCTATCAGCCCTAAACCCTAAACCCCTAAAGCCCTAAACCCGAAACCCTCTCAGAGTACTTGGGCCCAAGAGTCAGAGAGCTGGCGAGGACGGCCGTGACAGCGAGGAGCAGCCAGAAACGCCGGAGAACCTGAGAACCCAGAGACTCCAATATCCCTGAATTAAGGAATACACCCCCGTAAAGGTTCCTTAAAGGGATCTATAAGAGCTCTTTAAGGGAATTATAGGGAATATACCTTAAATTATGGCCTACTATGATTTAAGGAATATTCATTAATCAAGGGATATTGGAGTCTCTGAGAAGCTCTCGGCCTTCCCCGGCATGCCTTTAAAGGGCTCCTTTAGCTCCTTTAAGGGCCTTAAGGGGTTCTTTAAGAGCTCCTTTAACAGCTCCCTTAAAGGGCTCCTTTAAGGGCCTGAAGGGCTCCCTTTGAAGGAGGGCTCTTTAAGGGCTCCTTGAAGGCCGCCTTAACGGGACTTAGGGGTTTCAATTAAGGGTTCCTTAGGGCTCCTTTAAAGGCCCCTGCAAGGGATCCTTCAAGGGCTCCTTTAAGTGCCTTCCAGGGTTTCAAGAAGGGCTCCTTTAAGGGCGCCTGTAAGGGCGCCCTAAGCTGGCTTTAAACGCTCCTTTGAGGGATCCTCCAGGGTTCCTTTGAGGGTTTGAAGGGCTACTGCAAAGGGGATCCAAAAGGATTTGGTGTATGGGCCGTATGGGGTTTGGGGCGTGGGTTCCTCTATGTAATATGTTCTAATTTAGAAGCCCTTGAGCCGAAGAGTGTTTACAACAGACAATCCGTAAGACACCCTGTGGAACCGAAACACTAAGCACCACAAAGCCCTCCATCAAGAAACCTGAACCCTAAAACCCTGAACCCCTTATAGATCCGTTCTAGTACTTTTGTGCTTTTTTGTGGTAAAAAACTTGTACTAACAATTAGTAGGTTTTAGGGGAGGGGTGGCATCTTGTGCAACAATTACATCAAGGAGCGTTAAGGAGCAGCACTAAGACCTTAAACCCTAGCCCGCGAACCCTAAAACTCTAAACCCCCAAACCTTAAACCCTGAACCCTAAACCCTTTTGCAGCTGGGCTCTTAGTGTCAGCCAGAAAGTCCGCCCACGCTCTGAAGCTCAGTTCTGCTGACTAAACCCTGAACCCTAAACCCTATTAAGCGCCTGCAGTAGGTCTTACCTGTATCCCCAAACCCTACAAAATAGTAGATTATGACCCCTTAATTAGAGGGTCTCGCCCCTAAAACGGTAGGTTTTTGGATCCCCAGGTAGAGCTAGTGGCTGAGGGTCAGAAGCGCGGAGCTGAACACAGGTTCGAAAGCCTGCGAATATGATATTGTATCATATCTTATAAGATTATTATGTTAGACTGTATTGTGCTATATTAGAATGTAATATACTGTGTAATAAACTGTATGATTTTGTAATCTTTTATATTACATTATGTTCTGTTACATTGCCGTATTTTGTAATTTGTTATATGAGACTATACTACATATTTTATACTTTGTACAGTATTGTTTTGTATAGCAGAGTATAGTATACAACGTAATGTCACATGACATAACATGATATCCCCATGAAACATCTGAAGCCCGGTACAACGCCCCACCCCCCCCCCCTTAAAAAACATCCTGATCTAAACCCTAAAAGACCCTTCTCAAGCTCAGAAAGACTTTTCATAAAACACGCCGAAACCCGGGATTTCCATCGAGATGCACCCTTCTCCTCTTGTTGCAGATCCTTCGGCCGGGTGCAGGTTTAGGGTTTAGGGTTTGGGGTTCAGGGTTTAGGGTTTAGGGCTTTAGGGCTTAGGGCTTATAGGGTTTAGGGGTTTAGGGCTTGGGGCTTATAGGGTTTAGGGGTTTAGGGCTCAGGGCTTATAGGGTTTAGGATATAGGATTTAGGGGTTTAGGGTTTAGGGTTCAGGCCGAGGGCGGAGTTACAAGGGTTCCGATGGGTCAGGTGAGGCTTCGCAAGGGCTTCAGACGGGTTGGATGGATTTTTTTGAAGAGCTTCAGTATGGCCCTGTTAACGTTTAAAGGGTTTTGTAAGTTTTATTGGGTTTCATATGTTATCGTATGAACCTCTAAAGATATCCTAAAGGTTGCATGGGGGTTTCAGGGTTAAGGCTTTTGGATATTAAGGGTCCGCGGTTCGGGGCTGGATCAAACTTGCAGCTGCACCTTCTTCCCCAGGCAAAAGCCTGGCCCTTCGTTCTGTCGATCCTTATCCAATGTCTTCTCTTAATGAACACCTTTTCTTTTAAGATGCCTCTTACAAGAACGTCGCATGCATCCCAATAAATGGAGCTGAACCTGGGGAAAACGTTCCGATTGAAAGCCTGTACCCACAATCGCACATCCTAAACCGCATACCTCAACTCCTGCCCCCAACTCCTGAATCGTGAACTCATGTAAACCTCTGGACCCTAAACCCTAAACCTAAACCCTCATGGAACCGTTACAGAACCCACGCCCAGACTCCCCCTCCCGGGAATTGGCAGTCCCAATATGGGGCCTTAATAATCAGAACAGGTTTTGCGTATATACCAGTAATCACATTAAAAAAAAAACTCCCCTAAGGAATAATGCTGATCATTCCTTCATGCTTCTATATAAGCCGCATTGGCTTGGAGATAGAATTTGGGATTCACCGGCAGGGACCGAAACCCTTTGACTGGGTGTTTGGGCTTGGCGCTGGGTTTTGGGCTGTGGCTGTTGGGTTGGGGGGCGCTTTAGACACTAGGGTTTTGGGTTTAAAGTTTAGGGTTTGGGGATTTTGGGTTTTCTCCCTAGGGTTTAGAGTTTGCTGTCATACCGCGCCGCAGCAATGAGAGACATACAATACTTGCATGTGGAGTGCTCATGGAAGTCAACTTATGTTGTGTGCGCCCACCTTTCGCCTTCAATCCGGCCAGTGCACCCAAATCAACTTCTTCTGGGGTTTACAGGTTAAAGTTTATACTTTAAACTGTAGTAGGATCCCTAATATGATTTAAGGAGTATTCCTTGACTAAGGGATATTGGAGTCCCTGGGTTTACAGGGTTTAAAGTTTTGGGTCATAGTGTATTTAGGGTCTTCTGGGGAAACTCACTCAGCACCGGCTGAGCCAGCACAGGAACCAGTTCTGGTCTCCAGGAGAAAATGACCGGATTCAACTGGATGCTGCTGCCCCGGTTCAGGGTTGAGGGTTTAGAGTTTAGGGTTCAGGGTTTAGGGTTCAGGGTTTAGGGTTCAGGGTCTAGGGTTTAGGGTTCAGGGTTTACAGCCTAAAACCGTTGCTGAGCCCTCCCGAAATCCTCACCCGCATGTCAGGCGCTTAAGACCTGAGATAGAAGCTGTGGAACGTCAACGAAGGGCCTTGAAGGGAACACACTTTACGGTTTCAGGATCTGGGGTTTAGGGCTTCGGGGTTCAGGTTTTCAGGGATCGTCGAGAGCCCCGTACCCCTTACGTGTGCAATCCCCCGACATATAGGGCCTCTCATGACGGTTGCAATATTCCTTGGTTTAAGTGACTCCTTTTTTGCAACTGGCCTGCTGCGACTCCGCCAGGATTTAAGTAACTCCTGAAACCCTAAACCCAACAAGGACGATGCCAAGAAGGACCTGGTATGACCCGGTACTCAGGGCTTGAATATTAGAGTCCCTGGTTTAGGATTTGGGGTTCCTAAAAACACCCACACTTCCGACGAGCCCTTCAACCCCTAGCATTCATCTCCCAAACAGCCAAATAAATCGCTCGAACCCCTTAAACCCGAAAACCAACAAGTAAAACACCGAAACACTGAAACACCCAAAAAAGCGGCCCCGAATTGTGGCCTCACACTTCTGGTAGTGCGCACCATCCAGAACCACTGCGGAGGTCCTTGAAGAAAGCGCTCGCATTCTCGGGGTAAGGTCACCGGCTTTTGTGGCCCGGGGGTAAGGGCTTGGGTTCAGGGCTTTCGAGGTCCGTGTTTTGAGGTTTGGGGTTTCGGAATATCGCGTTTCGGGCTTGGGTTTAGGGACCGAGGCAATTCATCAAGGCTTAGGGATCAGGCTCTCAGGATGCGCGAATGGAAAGGAGCCTTGGCTTAAGGCCTCAGGTGGCAGGATTTCCACATTACTCATATCCCCAAGACCATGTGTACCTATATACATCAATAACGTATATATATATATATACATATGAACATGTATATATGCACACCCACACACACACACACACACGCACACGCAAACCAAAAGCCCGATATACGCTCAACAAAACCGAACACACACCCAACGTCAACCTCCCCTAAACCCTAAACCCTAAACCCTCCCCTAAACCCTAAACCCAGAACCCTCAATCCGGAACCTTACCAGAAAGCACCTTTTATAAGCCTCAGACCCCGCACCCCCCTGTCAAACGCTAGGGCTAGGATACCGTATGACAAATTTTGTCAACGCCACAAAAACCTAGAAATCCTCTTCTCGGAACCTTAAGACCCAAAACCGGAAATCTAGAAGCACTTTTAACCATGAAGAAAAGAAGGAAATCAACTTAGTAGAAACCCTAGAAGCCCTTTTAGAACCCCGAAAGGAAGCCTCTTATGGTCTGATAGAATTCCCAACGAACCCTTTATAGGAGCCCTCCCTAAACCCTTTTCCGAATGAGGTCTCTCTAGCCCAAAACTCTAAACCCTTAAACCCCAAACCCCTAAACCCCTAAACGCTCCTCTTGTTGAAGAGCCTGGCCATCTTCGACACGGGCGATCTCCTGAGTCAAGTAGTAGTAGTAGTAGTAGTAGTAGTAGTAGTCGTAGTAGTAGTAGTAGTAGTAGAAGTAGTAGTACTAGTAGTAGCAGTAGTTGTACTACTACTACTACTACTACTACTACTACTACTACTTCTACTTCTACTTCTACTTCTACTGCTACTAGCAGTAGTAGCTAGTAGTAGCACTACTAGTAGTACTAGTAGTAGTGGTAGTAGTCGTAGTCGTAGTAGTAGTAGTAGTAGTCGTCGTCGTCGTCGTCCTAGTCGTAGTCGTAGTCGTAGTCGTAGTCGTCGTCGTCGTAGTCGTCGTCGTAGTAGTAGTAGTGGTAGTAGTAGTAGTTGTCGTAGTAGTAGTAGTAGTCGTAGTAGTAGTAGTAGGGTAGTAGTACCAGTAAACTAGTACTAGTCTTCGGCAGCAGCAGCGACGGAAGCAGCAGCATCAGGCAGCAAGAAGACTGCCAGAAAACTTCTCAACTACTGAAAGGAGATCATGGGACTTAGTAACTAGGGTTTATAAGTATGGTAACCATACCTCTAACGACTTATAGCCCCAGTTAAAGTACTGACAACCTTACTTGCCAAGCCCCATGATCCTTAAACAATCTGGTGCCTGAGGCTTCAGAATGGATCTCTGAGCCGAGAGACATAGCTGGCGACACGCTGGGGCTGGGAGACCCCGACCTATCCAGCGACTGGATGCCACCCCGAGGAGGCATGAGGTACGCCATGGCGATGCAGCAAAGGAAGCCTTGCTTGTTACGGGACTCAAGTCCCCAAACCCTCAACCCAAAGACACTAAACCCGAACCGTCCCTAAGCGCTGATGGCTGAGTAGCACAAGCTTTCTCCATGAGTGTCGGGAGGAGGGTATGCGGCACCTTTCGGGTTTAAAGGTTTCGGTTTCGGGCTTAGGGTTGAGGGTTTAGGGTTTAGGGTTTCGGTTTGGGGTTTAGGGTTTAGGGTTTGGTATTCGGCACCTGATTGGCCCGGAATGGGGGGGGGTTGAGTTTTGAGTCGCGCTTGGGCCAACCGATCTCTTGCTTCTCTGTTACAGCTGACGAGGAGCAGCCGAATTTCGAGCCCGAGCCAGAGCAGGGGCAGGAAGAGGAGTAGAATTATGGTAGACTTTAGGATTTAGGGCCCTGGTTTAGGCTTTAGGGTTTAGTAGTATGGTATATTATATTGCATGATATGGTTTGACCTTATGCTATGTAATTTGCTGTACTATATTAAATATACTTCCAATCGGAGAAATACAGGAGCTTAGCATTTGAGCAGCCTTGTGTTACAGTCAGGAGACTTACGGCTTGTACTTTCAAAGACTCCATAAGACCCACAAAGAACCCCATTTAGGGTTTAGGGCCTTACCCATAGGCCCCAAAGTAGTTCCTTTTTGGGGTTCATATATAGAATTCTATAAGGTCATCCCAAAAAGGAACTACTTTGGGGCCTATGGGTAGGGTTTTGTCAGGACTCGGGATCTTATGCTTGGGATCCCCATCAGACTTTAAGGCTTTGCCTGTCCCTACAAACCTTATGGTTCTAAAGGCAAACAAAACCGGAATAAAACCAACTCTGGTTGGGTTTACGGGTTGAGGGTTCTTGGGTTGTGTGGGCTTGGTTTCTTGCTAGTTCATTCAAGAGTTTCGGATGCTCCAATGAGTCATTTATGGTTTACAGGGTTCTGAGGATCTTAGAGGCTTGTTTGGGGCTTCTTGGCTTTTGGGGGTTCTGGGGGGTGGAGTCCAGGGGTTCTGTGGTTTGGAGTTTGGGTCTAGGGCATAAGGTTTAAGATTTTACAAGGGCCCAGGGTGTTGGTTCAGCGTGCAGGGCTTCTACAAGACACCCCGATATGGGACAACAACTCCAAGTCAGAACCTGAAGGGGGTCCGACAAATCAGAGACCCCTTGAAACGTTTGCTGACAGGGATCATTCCATTTAGAGTCGCTGGCTGTCCCCTAAGCTGGCTGTCCCCTAAAACCCTCACCGTTGTCGTTACCACGAATGTTGTCACTGGTTCTTTGGAAATATCAAGGCCCTGCGCAACTTCTTACGACCCAGGGTATGCAAAACATTATGTGATCTCTTCAAGCCTTAACCTCAAACCCAATAACAGTCTACAGCCTCAAGTTTAAACCCTAAACCCCAGATCCTGGAACCCAAATTCCAAGCCCTTATAGAACCCTTCCAGCTGCCCTTAAGCAACCTGGCCTGGTAACGAACCCAGCACGGACCCCCTTGTTTCATAGGACTCTCGGCGGGGGGGGGGGGGGGGGGGGGGGGGGGGTTTTTTTTTTCCAAGGGGGCCTAAAAAATCTTTTAAGTTTAACATTCAGGGCCGGGTGTGGGGGGTTCCGTGTTTCCCTTTCCCCCCTCGGGGGTGGGGGGGTTGTTGAGGGGCGGGCGNGGGGGGGGGGGGGGGGGTTGGGGCGTCGGGACTTGTCTTTCTCAAGTGGGCCCTAATAGATCCTTACAGTTACAGTATCAGGTCCGTGTTAGGGGTATTCCGTATTCCCCTTACCCCCCTGAGGGTTCGTGTGATTGTTGAGGTCCTGGCTCGCGAGCAGATCTGCTGCCTCTCGTTGCTTCGGGCCCATGTCTTCCAAGATGCTTATGAAGATCGGTTCCCTAAAGCCGTAAGCCCTAAACCAGATCGATTAAGGGTTTGGGGTCACTCGCACAAGGCAGGCAAGGCTCCACATAGTTAGGATATGGGGTCGGGAAATCGTCAGTCAATGTCTGACATCAGGACTTCCTGCGGGGTTTGGGGTTTAGGGTTTAGGGCGATTTAGGGTTTGCCTGCAGAAGGGTTTAGGATTTAGGGGTCTTGGGTGTTGGGTTTGGGGCTTTGGGGGTTAAGGGTTCAGGGGTTTTTGCGCTCACACTCGGACAATCCAGGCGAGGCATATGGTTCGGAGTCTGCCAAAGTGAGACATACCTAGGGGAATAGTCGCGAGTACAGGGTTTAGGGCGATTTAGGGTTCGGGGCCATGTCTTTCAAGAAGCTCAGTGGCCTGTTGTCCGTGCCCGACGGCAGGCCGACAACGCGTACTACGGTTGATGATCTAAACCTGCATTACCCATAATAACCCAGACCCCCGGGAGGATCCAAAAAGTAGATCCCTTAAGGGGGTTCCTATAAAGTACCCTTTAGTAGCTTTTCTCCCAAATTAGAGGATCTCCTCTTTAGATCCTCCCGGGGGTCTGGGAAGGAATATATCATAATTCCCAGAGTCTAGGGTCAGTAAGGTAATGCAGGATATATATCATCAACCGTACTACTACTACTCTTTCAAACAGCTTGGGCCCATCGGTGTTGCTTCAAGAGCTCTTTTCTCGCCGGCAGCCTCAACTCCGTCAGGAAGTCTACCGAAGGATTTAGGATTTCAGGGTTTGGTGTTTGAGGGTGTAGGGTTCAGGGGTTGAGGGGTTAGGGCCTAGTCAGGGGTTAGGTCTGAAGACCTCGGGCTTAGGTTAGGGTTTCAGGTGTGAGGTTCCAGCACTTGGATTGTACCCTTTGTGTGCTTCGAAGAAAACCGCCTAGCCTGCAGAGGCTTCGATACGTTTAGGGTGTAGGGTTTCGGACTTCAGCTGATCTTGCACAGCAGTGCTGTCACCACCAAAGGCAACATGACCCCATCACCAAGGCTGGCAGCAAAAGCGCTACCAAAAGAGTTTTTAGTGGCTTGCGTGTGCTGCACGTTTTGCATCCGGTCCTGCACAGCGCTACTATCGCCACCATGGTCGTCCCTGCCCCAAGTCACGACTGATCCATCGCCGAGTATGGCAGCAAACGCGCTGTCAGTGGCTTGGATCTGCTGCACATTCTTCAGCTGATCCTGCACAGGACTACTGTCACCACCAGCGGCCGCATTGCCCCAGGTCACGACCAATCCATCACCAACAACAGCAGCAAAAGCACAATGGGAGGCTTGAATCTGTCGCACGTTCTGCAGCTGATCCTGCACAGCAACACTGTCACCACCACCATCAGCAAAACCCCATGTCACGACCGATCCATCGCCGAGAATGGCAGCAAAAGCGTTGGCAGTAGCTTGGATTTGCTGCACATTCTTCAGCTGATCCTGCACAGCACTACTGTCACCACCAGCGGCCGCATTGCCCCAGGTCACGACAGATCGGTCGCCAAGAATGGCATCGAAAGCACCTTCCGCAGTGGCTTGGACCTGCTGCACATTCTGCAGCTGATCCTGCACAGCACCACTCTCATCACCAAACCAAAACGTGGCCCAAGGACACGACGGAACAATCGCCGACAATGGCAGCAAACGCACCGGAAGTGGCCTGGATATGCTGCACATTCTTCAACTGACATCGCACAGCACTACTGTCACCGCCATACCAAACATTACCCCAGGACACAACAGAACCATCACNCTGCACATTCTTCAACTGACATCGCACAGCACTACTGTCACCGCCATACCAAACATTACCCCAGGACACAACAGAACCATCACCGAGAATAGCAGCAAAAGCGCCGTCACTGGCTTGGAAAGGCTGCACATTCTGCAACTGGTCCTGCACAGCGCTACTATCACCACCATGGTCGCCCTTGCCCCAAGTCACGACTGATCCATCGCCGAGTATGGCAGCAAACGCGCTGTCAGTGGCTTGGATCTGCTGCACATTCTTCAGCTGATCCTGCACAGCACTACTGTCACCACCAGCGGCCGCATTGCCCCAGGTCACGACCGATCCATCACCAACAACAGCAGCAAAAGCACAATGGGAGGCTTGAATCTGTCGCACGTTCTGCAGCTGATCCTGCGCAGTACTACTGTCGCTACCGTAGTCAGCACTGCCACGACGGATGCGTCGCCGAGAATGGCAGCAAAAGCCCCAAAAAAGGATTGAATTTCAACTTTACTTACATGCAAGGTCAGGAAATCACCGTCTTGCACACCAGCAAGCTTGATCGGTGACCGTAAATCCAGAGTCTTCCCAGATGAATCCAACAGCCGCCCTTTTCCGATTCCGAGCGCGGTCTGTGCCCAATGCCTCAATGTTCCGACCACTTCATCCAACCCTGCTCTCACAGACACCGTTCTGCCGCTGAGCAGCCCGATGTCCACTGTAATCGACATGGCGCGCACCGATAAAGCAAGGCACAGATAGAAAAAGAATGCATCCAAATCTTCCAACTAAATCGTCTTAATTGGGGAAAAGCCCTCAAGGCACCATGGGGCCGCCGATATTCGATTAAACTTCAAAATTTGGGCCTGGCTTTCGAGGTTGTAAGGTCTACAGCTCGGCCTGAACCCTGATCCGCACCACGTTGGATTCGGCAGCACCATAAAACTATAAATCCTAAACCCATGCTGCTCGTTGAGCAGTGTGTGGATGTGCTTGGCACCATGGAGTGCTTAGCCTTTAAGATGTAGCATCAAGGGATTAGGACTCAGGTTGAAGGTTTAGAGCTTAGGACTTAGAGTTGAAAATTTAGCGTTACCGGCTCAGGGTTTAGGTTCACGCCTGAGTTTCGGGTAAAGTTTCGGGTGAAGGGTTCAGGGTTTAGGGTAGATGCGAGGCCAAGCAGGTACCCCCGCGATCTTCCTCACAGCTGCACATGGCAGAACTCCACAACTCCTCAATATTGAAAACACCCTAAACCCTAAACCCTAAACCCTAAGGATCGCTTCTTAAGTTCAGGGCCTCGTGGAGTTTTTAAATGCAGGGTTTCGGAGCAAAGCCGGAATGCCTGGACGCCACAGAGAAAGGGTTTAGGGTTTAGGGTTTAGGGTGTGGGCTTCAGGCTTCAGGGTGTAATATAGGGGCCTTAATAATTAGAATAAGGTTCCTTTAAAGGGTTCAACAAAAGGGTCCTGGGTTTAGGGTTCAGGGTTTAGGGTTTAGGGTTGAGGTTTGGCTTCGGGTTTAGGATTTCGGGTGCTCCGAGAGACACTTTTTGGAGGCTGGATCTCTCTGATATGTCAGAAGGGGCAGAGAAAAAGTCAACTCGTGTGACCTCTCTCTCAGAAAACCTCAACCCTAAACGCGAAACCCTTGGGGTTCAGAGTTTCGGGTAGCATCCTTCGTCGCGAATTGCGAGCAGAGAGGAGCCACTGATGGGCCAATAACTGGCCACGCTGCCACCGTCTCTTCCAGAGAGAAGATATGGCGAGACTCGCAGAACTTCTTGGAGGTTCAAGGGACTCAGCAAGCACAGTTATAAGTTATAAGTACCTTCACGCGGATTATGACTGGTTATAAGTATCGTTACCTGATTTAGAACCCCCGGCACAAGGTGCCATGAACCTTTAAGCAGTGAAATATGAGGGATATCACCAGATTCACAAAAGGTCAGCACTCGCAGCCATGCAATTGTGGGCGAGGCTACCGAATCGGCAAACCCAGAGAGCAAGAGCCCGGCACCCCTTGGCAAACACACCTTAACTTATCGGCTTGGGGTTAAAGGTTTGGTCCTTGCGAAAGGAGTTCTAGGCTTCAAGTCACCCCTTCAGGAGTTCGCGGCGACAAGCTCACCGCACGCGTGCTGGATAGCAGCCACCTGCAAGTTTCAGAAAGCAGGGGTTTAGGGCCCACCTGTGGCCCAAAAGACCTACCTTTTTTAAGGAACTATATATATATACCGTAATAAGGATCCCTAAAAAGGTAGGTCTTTTCGGCTACAGTCAGGGTTTGGGGGTTTTGGGTTATAAGGGCTGATGTACCCAAAATAGTTGGATCTTTGATCTTTGTTATTCTCAGAACCCTTAGAGCCCTTATAGACGATCCCAAACAAGGGTCACGAACAGAAACCCAAAAAATGACATCCTTAATTACCATAGAAAGGGCAGCGGTGGTAAACCATCAAACTCCCCCAAAACTTTATATAATCTTTCAAAAACCTTATAGAACCGTTTCACAACATCAATCGCATGCTATTCACCCCCCCTTCAAACCCAATACCCTACACCCTTAAACCCTGAAACCTAAAGACATTAAACCCTTAAAGCCTTAAACCTTGTCCCCACCTGTACGCGCTTCCTCGCCAAGAAGGCATAGACATGACCGCCCGGCTGCCACACGAGCGCTTGCTGTGCACTGGTCTTGCAGCACTTGCTGGTCAACTTGAAGAGCCTTGAGTTTTGGGCTTAGGGCTTAGAGTAGTGACCTAAACCCTAAATGTGTCAAGTTTGTGAGTTTCACTGCAAAGCACTAGAAACCGGCTGAACAAAACAAAGGAAGACCAAAAAAGATGAAGGTAGATAACACATGTATACCGAGGTTTAGGGCGTAGGGTGTAGTGACGATTATACGATCCTGCGGGTTCCTGCATTATTTAACGGCCCTCAAAACCCTAAATCCTTTTTGCAAAAAAAGACCCTAAACTGCCCTAGACCCTAAACAGTAAACCCTCTCTCTCTCTCTCCTGGGCATAGAGGCCGGTCAAGGCCTCCGGGCATCATGCCCACCCGAAGTCTTTTCGGGACGGGAGGCGTGAAAAGCGAATAGATCACCAAGAGGCTAAAGCCATGAAGTATGCGATAACAGTGGTGATCGTATATTCTCTGGAGACACATGCAGAAAGTTCCTTCCCCCGCCAATATTTGTCCAACTATTTATTTACACAGTAACATAGCCATAACGATCGCAAGTTTGGCAGGAGAAATTATCAAACACTGTTTCGTTCCAAAACGAATTGGATGACTGAACTTTCCCCCCGGTTGCTGCAACAAGTACATAACTGTTGCCTGCAAACATAAGGACAGGTAGGAGCCATTAGATATCGAACAACCTTCTTTCAGAGAAAGAGCTGTGGCAGGACCTGACAAGTTTCAGGCTGGCTTTGTACCGCTTGAATTCTCTCTCTCTCTCTCTCTCTCACTCACTCACTCACTCACTCTCTCTCACTCTCTCTCTCTCTCCCTCTCTCTCTCTCTCTCTCTCTCTCTCACTCACTCACTCACTCACTCTCTCTCTCTCTCTCCCTCTCTCTCTCTCTCTCTCTCTCTCTCTCTTTCGCGGACTCAAACCCTAAACCCCAATAAGGCGAACAGAGGAGCTCCTCCCCATACTCCGGCTTCACGAAGCCATCATTCTCGAAGCTCACGGCGCGCAGCCCGGCGATCTGAGCCTTGCCTTCCAAAGGCTCAACGATCTTGGAGAGATGGGTCTGCAAGAGCACCTAAAAAGAAAATAAAAAGCTTTTTGCGGTTTAGGGTTTAAGGGTTTAGAGGTTTAGAGGTTTAGGGTTTAGGGTAACGAATATACATTGATACGAAGACTATGCCCTCCAAAAATCTAGGTATCCTCCTTAAACTTGGAGCACACAAGCCCCATTGAAAACCTCTTAGACGCCTATACTAACCCTAAACCCTAAACCTCTTAGAATCTTAAACTAAGCCACCTTGAGGAGTCGATCCCGAGTCTCCTCGAAGGGCTCATCCTCCTTCGCAAGGGAAGACCACCTGGGTTTAGGATCTTAGGGTTTAGGTGTGGGGTTTTAGGGTTTAGGGTTTTAGGGTTTAGGGTTTGGGGTTTAGGGTTTAGGGCTTCGGGTTTGGAGGGGGCTTCCCAGAGGCTCCGAAAACGCAACCAGGGATTTTGCAGGGCTGTATAGAATTTTACAAAGGCTTCATAGGGCTTTACAAGATGGTAGAAGGGTTATATATATATATATATATATATGTCTTAAACTGGTTTCATAGGGCCCTTGTTACAAAGTTTTCAAAGGGTCATGTAAGGGTTTATTGGGTTTTTCATGTTGGTACTTACAGGATTTCTAGACGCCATCACTCAAGAGCATATGTAAATCTTAGAAGAATCTTACTGAAGGATTGTGCATCAAGTCACCAGCAGTAGGTTTCCTACTTCCTACAGCTTAGACTATACCCCACTTAGAGCTATAACTACAATAGCATTGTTGATATTCTCTTGGGCTTTATTGTGAACAAAAATGAAAAATACTTCCTCAGGAGACTATAGTAGAGATGTTTCGTAACTACGGGGATTCGGAGTCACGGGCACTGAGCTTCTAAGCCGCTGGATGTCGTCCTGGAGAAGCCCATCGACCAGGACCGCCGGGGTGGCAGAGCCTGCATTGGAAAATCGTAAAACCCGAATAACAGGGCCCTAGTAACTTCAGCAAAAATTAAAACTAGTTCTTCAGACCCCCATAGCAAGCCCTAAGTTATGGTTGAGGGCTTTTCAGCCTGAAACGGCAAGCTGTAGGGGAAGGAAGAAGTTTTGGGTTTAGGGTAAAGGACTTGCCCAAACCGCGAACCGGAAAACCCAAACTCTACCCTACCTACTTAACCCTAAACCCTTTAAACCCTAAACGCCAAACCCTAACCCTAAGCCGCTTGAAACCCTAAGCCCTAAACCCCCAAACCCAAAGCCCCTTGAAACCCTAAACCCTTAAACCCCTCAACCCGAAACCCCTAAACCCCAAACCCTAAGCCCCTAAACCCTAAGCCCCAAACCCCAGACCCTGAACCCGGCCTGCATAGGGCACTGCCAGGATTTGAGCCGAGGGCTCCCAAATCGAGGCGAGGATAGCCGTTAGGCAGGTCATGGCCCCACCCCACCTTAAGGTGAAGAGTTTGGGGGCTTAGGGTTTAGGGGTTAGGGGTTTAGGGACTTCACCTTAGCGTGTAGGGTTTCGGGCTAAGGGGTTTAGGGTTGAGGAGCCCCACCTTAGGATGCGGAGACTAGGGTCTACGGTTTTGGATTTTTTGGTTTAGGGTTTAGGGACCTTACCTTAGCGTGTAGGGTTTGGGGTTTGCAAGGTCTTTAAGGCGTGCAAGGTGCAGGGCTTTGGGCCTCGGGTTTAGCATGATGTTGCTTTAGGCGGCCTTAGAAGCAGGATTAAACGGAAATCAGCTTGATATTACAAGATTGTCTAATTGTGATATTTTAAACTGAATCCCTTCTCCCATTTTGAATCCTCATGGTCAACGTCGTAAGAACCCTTATGAAACCCTCAATCCTAGACCATAAACCCCTAACCCTACACCTTAAAACTTAACAAGAGCCTGGCGACGAAAAGCCCGAGACACAAATCGGGACGCCCGGAAAGCAACGGACGCACCATCGAATGGCGACCGCGGCCTCTTTCAGGGAGTTTAGGGTTTAAGCCTTAGGGTTTCAAGGGTTTGGTTTTAAGGTTTAGGCTTTCAGGATTTAGGGGTTTAGAGGTTTAAGGTTTGGGGTTTCGGGTTTCGGGTTTAAGGTTAGTTGCGGAATAGTGCGTAATCGATAGTATCTTGCGACAAAGCGTGTCGAGTGCATCGTACTGCGGCGATGAGCTGTGAAAGCCTGTCGATAGAAGGCCTTTCCTTCTTTTCTCTCCCACGCCGTATAAGGCGGCCAAACCACCATCATGTAGGAACCTGATTAAGAAACCCTGGGCCTATAACCCCAATATCGTAGCATCCAAATAAAGAACCCCCATAAAGGCCCAAGGTTTCTTAATCTGGTTCCTACATTATAGAACCCCTTGTAGTACCTTTATGGATCTCTTATAGTAATCCTTATAGGAACGGGTCTGGAATTAATTTGGGAATTTTTAAATTTGGGATTTTTTTTTTTTTGGCTTGGGTGGGTTTGCTAGAGTGCTATTTCCCTAGGTTTTCGTTCGGAAAACGTACATTTCCTTGGGTTTTCCTAGGGAAAACCTTATTTTCCTTGCATATTGGACGGTTTTCGTGCCATTTTCTTTAGGTTTTCGTTAGGAAAACGTACATTTCGATGGGTTTTCCTAGGGAAAAAACCTTATTTTCCTTGCATATTGGACGGTTTTCGTGCCATTTTCTTCAGGTTTTCGTTAGGAAAACGCACGTTACCTTGGGTTTTCCTAGGGGAAAACCCTGTTTTCCTTGCATATTGGACGTTTTTCGTGCCGTTTTCCTAAGGTTTTCGTTAGGAAACGCACGTTACCTTGGGTTTTGTTGAGAAAAAACTGCTTTCTTTACATTTTGGACGGATTTCGTGCTATTTCTCTACGTTTTCGTGAGGAAAACCTACGCTACCTTGGTTGTTGTTGNATTTTGGACGGATTTCGTGCTATTTCTCTACGTTTTCGTGAGGAAAACCTACGCTACCTTGGTTGTTGTTGCTGTTGTTGTTGCCGTTGGTGCTGTTGTTGTTATTCTTATTGTTCTTGATAATGCTATTGTTCTTGTTAATATTATTGTTATTGCTGTTCTTGTTGTTGCTGTTGCTATGACCATTGTTAGACTCAGAACCCCGAACCAAGGAGTCCCGAAGGGTTTAGAGCAGCCACACGAAAAGAAAGGAGGGGACCTCGAGATTGGCACCTGGCCCAGGCTAAAATGCACATTTTATGGACAGAATTTGGTACTGCAAAATCAGCCATATTTTTCCAAGTTTATGGAGGGCGAAGCAGACTTTAGAGCAGCCTCACGAAAAGAACGGCCCTGTTTTGCTGCAGAATGTGGGCTTGACCGCCTTGGGCACACATGGACACCGGATGGTTTAGAGCAGGCACACGTTTTCTTGCCGGGACAAAACGACGTCTTAGTGGGCTTGACCGCCTTGGGCACACATGGACACCGGATGGTTTAGAGCAGGCACACGAAAAGAACGGCCCTGTTTTGCTGCAGAATGTGGCCCCGGCCCCTTTGGGCACACACGAGCACTCGAGGGTCCATTTTTCGATCCTAAGACTCAGAACATTTGCGATCCTACAGGGACCCCGGATGGCTTAGAGCAGCCACACGAAAAGAACGGCCCTGTTTTGCTGCAGAATGTGGCCCCGACCCCTTTGGGCACACACGAGCACTCGAGGGTCCATTTTTCGATCCTAGGATTCAGAACCCAGTTTAGAGCGGCCACACGAAAAGAACGGCCCTGTTTTGCTGCAGAACGTGGCCTTGACTGCCTTGGGCACACATGGACCCTGGAAGCTTTAGAGCAGCCACACGAAAAGAACGGCCCTGTTTTGCTGCAGAATGTGGCCCCGACCCCTTTGGGCACACACGAGCACTCGAGGGTCCATTTTTNGGGCACACATGGACCCTGGAAGCTTTAGAGCAGCCACACGAAAAGAACGGCCCTGTTTTGCTGCAGAATGTGGCCCCGACCCCTTTGGGCACACACGAGCACTCGAGGGTCCATTTTTTGAGCCGGGGGGTTAGGGGAGGGCGGTTTAGAGTATGATTTTACTTATAAGTAATCTAAGGAAACCTTGTTTTCAGTTATTGAACTTACTTGTAAATGGATGTAATTATGCCTATAATTACCATTTACCTCGTAAAGACTAGAAAGTCATTTGTTGCTTTCCCGTACAGGGTGNCAGTTATTGAACTTACTTGTAAATGGATGTAATTATGCCTATAATTACCATTTACCTCGTAAAGACTAGAAAGTCATTTGTTGCTTTCCCGTACAGGGTGTAATACGCTCCTGTGCGTAATAAGGCTTAGGCTGAGCATTCAGGCTTACGCTTTTGAGTTTAGGGGTTTAGGGTTTAGGGGTCTTTCTTGTTTTCGAACTTTTACTTGTTTTTCGAACTTCTAAGGACGGGGCGGGTGCGCGGAACGCCTCGAGCGCCCATGCAGAACAAATAATCAGGGGCGCTCTCTGCAGTTTGGGATTTACGGTTTAGGGTTTCGGGTTTAGGGTTTTAGGGTGTTATCGAACAGATCCAGGCAAGGTCTGCAGAACTCACTCGGGGAAAGGCTCGGAAGGGAGGAGCCAGGTTTAGAGTTTAGGGCCTCTTCCACGATTGCGGTGCTTTGCTCCAGATACATCCCCACGGAGCGGACGTAGTGCATCTCCTGGTTCTTTGGCTTGCGGCTGCCGTAGAAGGGGGCCGTCGGGACCAAGGAACACATCCCAGACTTTGCAAGCTCTTGTGCAATGGCGACTCGTCCACCCCGTCCTGCCGCACCCTAAACCCTGAACCCTAAACCCTTGTAAATGATGAGTTCTATAGACCTTAAACCTTTACAACTTATAAATCCAAAACCCTAAACGCTAAAGTCCTTGTTCCCCTGTGGCTGGGAGGAGCACCACGATGGCCGAAGGTGCCGAAGAGGCTTCGGGTGATGCCTCCCAGGGCCGGATCGTGGATTCCTGAGCCCCAGCTGTAATTGGAATAGGGTTCCTTCCAAGGTTCCTATATAAAGTTACTATAAGGGATAATAGAGGGTGTTCAAAAAACTGCCGCGACAGCTAGACAGAATAGGGCTTTGACGTGACACCAAAACGTTAAAGAACCCAGAAGCGCAAACCCTAAACCCTAGAACTTAAACACTGTACTACTGCTGCTACTACTACTACTACTTCTACTACTACTACTACTACTACTACTTCTGCTGCTACTACTACTACTTCTGCTACTACTACTACTACTACTGCTACTGCTACTGCTACTGCTACTACTACTACGGAACCTTATCGAGTTTCTTCTGGCGACACGAAGAAGAAGCTCACGTCGCCCACCTCCTCGGGCAGTCGCTCAGCCTGTGGGCTCCGGAAAGTCGCGGCGCAGACGTTTCCTTCGGTTTAGGGGTCGAGGCTTTAGGGTTCCAGGGTTTAGGGTTGAGGGGTCTAGGGTTTAGGGTTCAGGGTTTAGGGTATAGGGTTCAGGGTTCCAGGGTTTTTTTTTTTAACGTCCCTTTTCCGTCTCGCTGATCCGAAAAGCGGGTTCCCGCTGGGCGTTAGAGGGCGGCTCTTGTAGCTTCCTCAAAAACTGCCTTCCCACCACAGTAGGGCACCTTCAGGTCGATGACTCCAACAGTGTATTCGCCGACAACTCACCACTAGGATCACCAGGGCCAAGACCGGGATCAACAGCACCGACTCCCCCTGCACCAAGAGCACCAGCATCCACCGGCACGTCACCATCACCCGGGACTGGGGATGCCATTGTCAAGGAGTCAAACGTCACCCCTGGCTGGCCTTGCAAGACACCCTCCGGCCAGTCACCGGTGGACAGTCTCCTCGTCGAGGCATCGCTGTCTACACCATCGTTGTCTCCAAAGTGCAGCTGCAGCTGGATGACCCCTGAGTGCGGGATGGGCACCTCGTGCGAGCTGGCCGGGGCAGTGTTGATCGGCTGGTCTCCCGCGAAGATCCGCGCCACCATCCGTCGTCGCTTGGGCGGCGCTTTGGACTCCTCCATTGCCTCGTACATTGCCCAGTCATCCCACTCCTGGGCTGCCTTGGCTTTCTGTTGTTCCTGGGCCACTGCTCGATCTTTCTCAGCCCAGTATTCCTCCATTCTGGCCATATCCCCCAGGAACTCACGCAGCTCCTGGGCTTCCGCCCAGGCTTGTGTACTCGACCTCGAAGGCGTATGGTTCCAGGCATCATCTTCGTCTTCAAAGGTGGACTCGTTGGCATTCGGCATGCTGCTAGTAGCTCCACTGGAGTCCGCAAGGTTGATGACCTCCTTGGCCTTCGCATCGGCAGAGTAGGGCGGTGGGAGGAGTGGCTTGAGGGTTGTCCACCACTGCTCGATGAACTCCAGGTCCTCTGCCGTGCTCTCAGTGACCGTGTCATCTCCCTCGTCCGCCACCGCATGGCAGGCAAGGATGGCCTCCGCACTTTCAAGGGCACTGGGGAACCTCGTCGGCTTCCATCAGATGCATAGAAGCGCCTGAGGCGATGAAGAAGTGCGAGGCCACGTCGAACTCGTGCAGGTACAGGAAGTTCTTCGAGCCGGATGTCAATGCTCTGAACCACTGAGATCAAGCCCCCTGCCACATTTGTCAGGTCCATGAGTTGAGTGACCTCATCCTCTTCTTCCCCTTTACCATTTGGGCCACCAGCTTCATCCTCTCGAGGTGGACCTGCATCAGCCACCGAGGGGGAAGAGCAGGAGCTCGCTGAACTCGTGTTTCTCCTTCTTGTTCTTCTCCTCCGGCTTCCCCTTGACAACGGCCGACCCCATTCATCGTTCTCACCTGAGCTAGGTGCGTTGTCGGAGTCCACCGGGCTCGGCACCAGGTCGGAGACTGGGACCCATCGTAGCGTGGTGTAGGTGCGGTTGCCAGGTCGTAATCCATCAACCGCTGCAAAGATGCCGGCCTCCACCCTTGTGGCATCCGGCTCCGGCCTGAAAGTGTCTGTCCATGTTTCCCAGAGGGAGCTCTCGACCCACGTGGGTTCCAGGGTTTAGGGTTCAGGGTTTAGGGTTTAGAGGTCTAGGTTTAAGGGTTTAGGGGTCTAGGGTTTAGGGGTCTGGGGTTTAGGGCCGCAGGGTTCAAGGTTTAAGGGGCTTCAGGGCTTAGGGTGTGGGTTAGGAAGGAAAGACATGAGGATCCTGTTTAAGGGTTCCTTTGAGGATTCCCATAAAAGGCTTCTGTCGGGCTTTTGTTTATGGGCGCTCTTTCTATATACGGGAAAACCAGAGAAAAACTAAAGCACACGACACAAGAAGCATAAAGCATCACTGACAAGGCCTGCTTGGAGGATCATGGGACTTAGTCAGTCAGGTTATAACTACTTAAAATTAGGGTTATAAACCCATATTTGTTCTCTAATTAAAAACCCTAGTTAAGAAGTACGAAGTCCCATGGACCCACAAGTAGACCCTAAACCCTTAAAGGGAACCCTATGATAGAACCCTCTCGTACCCTTGATAGGAACCCTAAACCTTAGTTACTAAGTCCAATGACCCTTTAAGCCACAGGTTTCCTTTGGGCTCACCCCACTGCAGTTGAGGGATCCCCGCCGGCTCGCGCTGGAAAGCCTTGGTTCTTGTAAGGGTTTCGGGTTTAGGGACTAGGGTGTAGTGGGGTGTTTAGCGGTGTAGGGTTTTGGGTTTAGCGGTTTATGCTTTAGGGTTTAGGGTTTGGGATAGTTACCACAAAAAGGAAACCCTGCCAATTACCAAAGATCCCTATTAGGGTAACTTAGGTAGCTTCAAAAAATACCCGAACGAGAGCCCGGAAGCCTCCACTTGTGCTGCCTCGGCTGCATTGACGTCGCCCCAGCCGTCCGCAAAGAAGCGCGGCCGCTGTGATCGGAGATGGGTCAAGGTGTATGCATTGTCCAAGGCACCGAGTGCCCAGCTGAAGCCAGACCACATGACGAAAGTGAGCAACCCCAAACCCTCAACCCGAAGGCAGTCGCGACAGCCTGGAAAATGCCGACTGGAGCCAAAACGTGTGCCGGGTTGGAGGACCCATCGAAAAAGCATGCCCTAAACCCTAAACCCTGAGAAAGCACGGCGTTGCATAGTCAATAACCCTGCCTTACTTCAACCTGGCGCCCGCAAGAAGCCTGGCCCTGCCTCTGCCCCCAAAGCCTACTTGGAGGTTCATGGGGCGTAGTAAGTACAGTGCCAAGTACCTTATAGTTGGGAATATCTAACAAAAGCATGGTGGCAGTATGCAAAATGTTGGTGGTTCGTCATGTGCACCAGCACAACCACAAACATGTTGCTTGACGCCCACTTCAAGTGCAAACCTCTACCCAAAGCCCCAATATACGGTCTTGAAAGGCCTTGAGATGGCTTCTCGAGTGAATATAGGGACCTCCATAATTAGCACAATGTTGTGAGGTATACTATAGCACTGTATAGTTCTCATCCGAAACCGTGCCCGATGATGTAGGTCATTATTCAGGCTTCTCTGCTAACATTAGCCCGAAAACCAAAGGCCGAAAACACCGTGTTCAGGCCACTAGGATGCAAAGCGAAACCTCAAGACTCGAGCCCTGCAGTTACAGTACAAACCCTAAAGCCTCAAACACCCTCAAACCCTACAACCCCAATAAAAAACTTAAAACCCTAAAACACCTAAAAGCCCTGAAGATGCCGTTGAAACCCTAGAAACCCCAAAACCCTAAAACATCGAGGCTCATGAGGCTCCAAATCTTGCACATCCCAAAACATTAAAGCCCTAAATCCTATAAACCCTTAAACCCTACAACCCTTGAACCGGGGATGCTTAGAGGACACTTCCGTCCCAGGGCAGGGTTTAGTAAGGTTTCTTTGGGGTCCTGGGCTAAGCCCCCAACCTTACTTCCAAACTCTTACTCTTACACCCTTAACCCGAATTCCGAAATCTTAACCCTGAACCCTAGATCTTCATTCCGAAAACCACTTACATAAACCCACAACCACACCCGAGTCCCCCCCCCTCCCCGAAACCCTGATGCTAATCTAATGCAGGCAGGTGCCTCAAAAACGAAGCACATATTCACGGGGCAGTGGGCACTTCAGAACCACATCACCTTGTCTGGCAGGCGCTTTCAGGTTCATAAGCTCCCTTTTGTATGCGGTTTGCAGAAATTGTTGGTGGCTTCCAGTTTTGCACAGGGCTTACGGGTTTCGGATCTACGACCTATGGATGTGGAGTTTCGGGTGTACCGAAAACTGTTCCAAGGATCCAATGAATCAAAACTTAAACATGATATACTTCTAATTCTATTAATACAGGATAATACAGGAGCCTTGTCTAATACATATATATATAAACACATACATAGGGACTATAAGGGGATACTATCACTTGTTCAAGGTATGATAGGGGCCCTCACGATTACAATAGGGTGTTATGGCATGTGTGATATGGCTATCCAGTGGGGACAAGGAGGGGAGATGACTACTAAGAACTCAAACCAAACATGTCTTTTGGTGTGTTATAGTAGACTTATCATAAAGGGCCATGTAAGACTATGTACTGCCAGCTCAGACCAACATGTTATCCATCTGTTCGGATCCTCGTAGTGGGTTCACGCCTGGTTCGCGAACCTTAAAAGGAGTTCGCGTTTAGGTCCTGGCATTCCCTAAACCCTAAACCCTAAACTGTAGGGTTTGGGGGTTTGAGGTTGGGGGTTTAGGGGTCAGAGCCTTTGAATTTGAGAAAGAGAGGTCTAAAACGCCCCGAGTGCAAAGTTTAGGGTTGAGGGCCCAGCGTCTCGGGTTTAGGGTTCTGGGGTTTATGGTCTAGGGCTTTTTTCCTTCCTACTTAGCACGGACGAGGCATGCATTGCAGGGTAAGTTCGGATGAACAGTGGACTACAGCTCCAGGTTTCCGGAAGCTAACTTAGCAAATCGCCATAAGGGCAACTACTGGCCCTCAGACCAATCCTCATTACGAGGTCAGGAACAACGTACATGATTCTCATGTACCGAAAAGCAAAGTCACTTTGGTCCCCCAAGGGTCATACAGCTGAATATTGAGACCTCCAATCGAGCACTACGGCATCCAGAAACGGAGCCTCCACCAGATCAAAGCACCAGGTACTGGTCGTCCAAACAGCGGTCAACAGCAATCAAATTACAAATTCAATCAGACCAACAAGTTGGCCTAATTCGTTTAGGGTTTACTAAATCCTAAACCCCGGACCCTTCAACCCCATACCCAAACCCTTTAGCATAGGTCGTAAAAACCAACTCGAAACCCGGCAAGCCTTAACGCCCAAAGCCCTGAACCCATGACTCGAAACTCTACAACTTTTTCTGTATCTGGTCAGCAGTGACCCAACAGCCACCAGGCAACCTTCAATCCTTGAACCCTTCGCTGAAAAGACCCACACTGAGCCTACCTTTGGTTAGTAGGGAATGGAAGAATGGTAGTAATAGTAGTTGTAATTGTACCCCATTCCTCCATTCCCTACTAGCCAAAGGTAAGTAAGTCCAGAGGTCAAAACCATGCTCGTCCGGCAGCTGCGCCGGAATGCTTTGCCAGGCTGGAGCCAAGACATGCGCAAGCCGTGAACGCCCAACTCTACTTGGACGTTCAAGGGACTTAGTCAGTATATGTACGTAGCTACTCAGCCACATGAACCTAATAAACCCTAAACCCTAAACCGGTTGTTACAATAGTGTTCTAGTGTAGGCACCTGATTAAGAAACCCTGGGCCTATAACCCCAAAATAGTAGGATTCATATAAGGAACCCTAATAAAGGCCCAAGGTTTCTTAATCAGGTTCCTATATTAAGGCTTTTATGAGGGCGGTTCTGTGGTGTGCAAGCTCCTTTCCTGGGGAGCATGGGATGAAGCGGTTAGGATCTCTTTTGGGATTTAGGATCTGTTTTAAGTTGAAGCGACCTTTCCTCTGCCCGCGCAGACAATCAACTAAAACCCACCCCAAATCCCAATGCACAAAAGGGTCGCCTGATGTCCTGAAATTTCGCACCCCACCGCGCCTGAAGTTTAACGCTCACAGCTCCCCACGCTACCCTTAATCCTAAACCCTAAGCCCTAAACTAAACCCTGAACCTGCCCAGGAGGTTGGGAAATTTCGTGCTCCGTGGAAAGCCATGAGGTACTGAAGCGGCATTAACCCAAGGGTCTGAAGACCCAACAATTGGGTACTCGGGTTTCGGAAAGGGTTTAGGGTTTAGGGCTTAGGGTTTAGGGTTCAAGGTTTAGGGTACTCGGGTTTCGAATCGTAGTTATATAGGTAAGTGTTTGCGGGGAGCATATGATTGTTAGGAACATGGACCCCTAGAGCTTGACCGTTAGAAAGTGGGTGGTTCTCTAAATTAGGGTCCCCTTTTAGGTCCCCAATATAGTACAGCACCCTCATAAAAAGGGAACCTAGAAGGGCACCCTGATTTAGAAAACTACTCCGGTGCACATTATACTGTAATCATATACGGACACGGGACTATAAGGCTGTACTTGCATTGAATATTCCTAAAGCCTTATAGAGCCCTATACGCCCCTAGAAAGCTCTCAAAGGGGATGCTATGATAAGCGTGCCGACTGCCATGACCCTAAACCCAAAGCCCTATACCCTAAACCTTCACAATACGACCGGATAGACCCAAGTAAGCTCAAATCACATCATGCCCTTCCGCAAAATCGAGAAGCTCAAGGGTTCGGGATTTTAAATTAAGCTGAGTTTTGCTTTTTAAGGTTTGGGGTTTAGGACTTGGTGCTAAATGATTCAGCGTTTGTGGTTGTTTTTGAAGGCTTGCGGTTTAGGTGGTGTTTGTTTTCGGGCTGAGGGTGTAGAGTTTGGGGTTTACGGTTTAGGGTGTAGGGGCAAACGAAGCCCTAAATCCCGGAACCACTGCTAGGATGCTGACTGACTCGATGTCTCGTCGCTTTCAAGACGGGTTCTCTTCTGCCCCGAGCCTACACGCCTGCTCCCACACGGAAGGTGTAATCTAGAAGTCTGAACAATCAGCCAAATACCAACTGGTTTCTCTAAGATACTGATAACATATCCCAAACTCCTATCCCAAGTCTGTTCGTAGAAAGCAGCCGCAACAGCAGCAGCAGCAGCCGTCGTCGTCGTGATGATGCTGGTAGTAGTAGTCGTCGTCGTCGTCGTCGTGGTGGTCGTTGTGGTGGTGGTAGTAGTGGTCGTGGTCGTGGTCGGGGTCGGGGTCGGGGTCGGGGTCGTGGTCGTGGTCGTGGTCGTCGTAGTGGTCGTGGTCGTGGTCGTGGTCGTGGTGGTGGTGGTGGTGGTAGTTGTAGTGGTAGTGGTAGTGGTAGTTTATAGTGGCAGTGGTAGTGGTAGTGGTATGATGGTGGTTGTGGTAGTTGTGGTGGTTGTGGTGGTTGCGGTGGTACCAGTGGTAGTGGTAGTGGTTGTGGTTGTGGCAGNGGTAGCCGTAGCAGTAGCAGTCGCTGTAGCTGTAGTTAGTTGTAGCTGTAGCTGTAGCTGTAACTGTAGCTGTAGCTGTAGCTGTAGCCGTAGCTATAGCTGTAGCTGTAGCTGGAGCAGCAGCAGCAGCAGTAGCAGTAGCCGCAGCAGTAGTAGCAGCAGCAGCAGCGGTGGCAGTGGCAGTGGCAATAGGAGTAGCAGTAGTAGGAATAGGGGCAGGAGTAGTAGTAGTCGTAGTAGTAGTAGTAGTAGTAGTAAGTATAATATGCATGCTGTAGAATAGTAGCAATAATAATTAATAATGATAATTTAATATTAGCAGAAGCAGCAGAAGGAGTAGTAGCAGTGGCAGTAGCAGCAGCAGCAGAAGTAGTGGTGGTGCTGGTGGTGGAATACAGGGCCAGATGCACTTCGTCGCCCATGAAACAAGAACTCATGTGCTAAACCCATGTGAGGACTCAGGCGCGTCCGGAGTTAAAAGTCAAGCGCATCAGCTTCGTGAACCTTGGCACGGTTTAGGGTTTCAGGGTTTAGGTTGAATCCGAATACTAACCCTAAACCCTAAACCCTAAACCCTGAAAACGCTGAGCTTCCATCATCCACCCTGGCAGTTTAGAGTCAGGGACCTAGGAGCCCCGGCATCGAGAGCATTTAGGGTTTAGGGCTTTGGGTTTAGGGTTTAGGGTTTAGGGTTTATTCTTAGGGTCTGTTTAGAGTCAATCCGTTTCTACGACCAGTCATTACAGCCTAAACCATGGCCACCGAAACCACAACCCGTCACCCTGAAGCGGTTCTACGGGGCCCTTTAAGTTTTTCGACACATCACAAGATTGTTACAGGGCCAGAGCTTAGGAAGGTTTTTGGGCCCTTTTGGTCCCAGCTCTAATTGGGTGCAGGGCTTAGCCCCCCAGAGCTTTGGAAGTATTAACTTTATGGTAACCCGTATACTAACCCTTATAACAAGCCTCGAAACTACCCTTCTGCCTCTAACCCTTGCTATTGTTACTGCTATCTGCGATTACTGTGGTACTTAAGCCCGAATCCACGAGAACTCGCACCTAGGGTCTCGATTTTGTTTTTAGGGCTCGACGTGTCGAAGCATTGATGTCAACCGCTGCCCTGCCACGAACAGTGGCAAGAATGCTCCGAGATCAGAAAGATCTTGAAACATCCGGACTTGACTCAGAAAGTTTTTTAACTAGGTTCCTCAGTAACCGCCTAATAACAAGGGTACCCTTTTTCGTAGCATTCAGTTTTAATGAGGGAAACCCCAGACTAGAAAGGGCAAAAAGGTACTACTCAGTAACCTGGTTAAGTCAAGCTTCACACCTCCAAGGCGCACACCAAAACAAAAGATGCCAGGACCCACTTTGATTCCTAACATGATTGCAGGTATATACGTTAATTACGGGATGTTGGACTCTCTGGGTACTGCAAGCAGCTCACATCCGTTCCTGGAACGTTCAAAGGCCTGCGCTTCAGTTAATGCTGTTTTGGGCGGCGATTGCTATGTTGTGCAATAGCATGCGGATGAATATAGAAACCATCCTGTTTGGATGGCTTTGACACCGAGCCTTGCGGCTGTTTGGGAAGATCTTGTCATGCGGGCTTGCTACCACGGCAAGATAGAAGCTGCTGCTAGTATCAGCATGCCAGCATCTAGCTAGCTGTGCAGCTGTCGTGGCTGGCTCCCGCTCGCTCAGCTGATTGCTGTTCGTGCATGTCACTTCTGTCTCCACCAAATGCGGCGTCACCCCAGGTCACGACGGATCCATCGCCGAGAACTGCAGCAAAAGCACCATTATTGGCCTGGCTATGAGTCACATTCTTCAGCCTATGTTGCACGCTTGTGCTGTCACCACCAGAACCAGCATAACCCCAGGTCACAACAGAACCATCGCTAAGGATGGCAGCAAAAGCACGGCTGGAGGCTTGGATCTGCTGCACATTCTTCAGCTGATCCTGCACAGCACTGCTGTCACTACCAAAGCGAATGTCACCCCAGCTCACGACCGAGCCGTCACCAAGAATGGCAGCAAAAG
>BGNK01002280.1:6400-88702 GCA_003297005.1 Symbiodinium sp. clade A Y106
GCCATGGGTGCATCCTCAGAGAGGAGAGAGAGAGAGAAGCGTGCCCATCTGCGAAGACGCAGCAACGGACCAAGAAGTACAGCTTTAGTCATGGCAGCAGTAATAGTAGTAGTAGTAGTAGTTGTTGTTGTTGTCGTCGTAGTAGTAGTAGTAGTCTATGCTAGTAGTAGTAGTAGTAGCAGTAGTAGTAGTAGTCGTAGTGGTAGTGGTAGTGGTACTGGTAGCAGTACGGTTGATAATATAAATCCTGCNAATAAGGAATATACCATAATTCCCATAGTTTAGGGTTCTTAAGTTAATGCAGGATTTATATCATCAACACTAGTAGTAGTACTAGTAGTAGTAGTAGTAGTCGTAGTAGTAGTAGTAGTCGTAGTAGTAGTAGTAGTGGTAGTGGTAGTGGTAGTAGTAGTAGTAGTAGTAATAGTCGCGGTGCTGGTGGTGGTGGTGGTGGTGGCCTTCCTTCCTTTCCTTCCTTTCCTTGCTGCCTTCCGTCCTTCCTTCTTTCCTTCCTTCCTTCCNNNNCTCCCTCTCTCTTCTCGCCTTCCTTCTTTCCTTCCTTCCTTCCTCCCTGCCTTCCTTCCTTCCTGCCGTCCTTTCGTCCATACTCCCTTCTTTTCTTGTGTGACAAAGGGAAAGTTTTTAATTTTTTTGATTGGAAAAAAGTTTTTTTTTGATGCGCATCCCGCTGCAACATACCATATCTATTCTGTTCATGCCGCTGGCAAGAACGGCAGTGGAGACTGCAAGAATCACTGTACAGGTAACATGTAGTTCGAAGACTAAGCCGGAGATGCAAATTGAAACGCTAAAGAACCAGCAAAGCATGATCGCAGTCACGAGCAATATCACTTCGGAGGACATCGTGTGCACAGTACCGGATCTGGCACTGATTCGTTCAGTGGGCAGCAGCTTCTACATTTCGCATCTACCATCGCGACTACTGCCAGCAACGCGACTTGCTTCGCCATACCAATGCAGGTTTGCGGAATCGAGGCTCTCGCAAATGTTCACGCGAGTACGACTACGCACAGTTACGAAAAAGAAGGCAGATACCCTGATTGATTATCCCAGATGATTAAGCTGGTACGTCACAGCAGCAGCATACCTCGAACGGGACAGGATGTGCGCTGTCGATGGCATGACAAGTGCACATATGCAAAAGGCAATCGACACCATGTATTTGTGCTTGTGTGTGTGCACGTAAAGGTATACTTCTTTCAAGCCATCAAGAGACGTTGATTCCGAATGATACAGGACGAGGTGTGCTGGCAAGCTCAGCAGGGACTACAAGTAAACAACACCTTGTTTACGACCAGAAAACTTGAGCTGAAAGCTTGTCGAATCAGGTGAACATTATAATGATTTTAGGCCAGGAGCCTGAGCCATAACCATGTTGGTTCAAGATGCGAAGGCCCTGCAGTCAAGTTTGTGTCAACGCAGCTCTCGGGTCTCTCGCACAGATCACCAAAAGAAGGCCCCAGGCTTGAATGCTCCTTTCGAAGACTTTCCTCCCACGTTGCCTCCAGATCAACTGTGGCACTTCATGCAGCCTTGTGTGACCGACATGTAGGCTTCCTTGATTTTGCCGCTATTGCCTCTGCCTAAGCGAGATAATGCTTGCACAACTGGGTTCGTCTGTGAACAGTTGTAGCTCTCGAAGAACTAAAGCTCGGATGATGTCCAATGGCCCCCTGCCGAAGCTCCGTTCACTTGAACTAAAGTTGAAACGCTGCTACAGCTGCCTGTCTGTTTGATCCGGCTCGTAGCTTGGCAGAGAAGCAATGATGTCCACGCCCGTGTCGACTAGAAAGGCTGGAAGAGACTCTTGGCCAGGCTCCAGTAGAACCTCAGAGCCAAAGCCATTCAAGCACGAGCATGCGAGAGATCTCAGGTTGAGCCCCGACCGTCAAGTTGCAGCGGTCAATGATGCGCAAATCTGGTCTTTCTCCCGTCTCCTCCGCGAGGGGCCCAAGCAGAGTAAAGGGTCATCGCAGCTAACGCTCGCTCGGCCCCGTCCCGGAGCTGTGCCGCTCCCTCGACCAGGCGCCGGAAGCCTCGGTTCAGCTCCGGCGCACCACCTGTGATGTCCAGAACCTGCGACCGGCGGCGGCAGCAGCGGCGGCAACGGGAGCTTAAACAAAGCCACCGCGGCTCCACACCGGCCTTGACGGTCGGGGAGTTCCTGAGGAGGAGAAGGCAGCGTTCGACCACTTCCTTCGGGGCGGTCCGAGTTCAAAAACGGCAACGGCAAACGGAGCTTTCGACCCTAGCGGCCGTCCTTAGACATCATCTCCTTGCGAAGAGGTGAAGACTCTACGTGGCAGTGGTTGCAAGCTTGGTTGCAGTAGAGGCCTCCACAGTCAGCTTCGGAACACAAGACAGTGCTGACAGCGCAGCAAGACACATGGTGAGCACAGTGATGCGGACTGCGGCAGCAAACAGTTGGAGCACGAACAAGTGCGAGGGCAGCAGTGCAGCAGTACCATAGCAGGTTGCATGAGCACGATTGGTACGGCAGAAGACTGCAATGGCAATGGTGCAAGAGAGGAACGATACAAGAAGCAGACGCTCACTTCAATGCAACACCATGTGCAATGTGCCTATGTTCAGCTGCAATGTGTGGCATTTGCTTCGCACGAGATCTGGAACTCGTTTTTCTCGTAGAAAGCCTGAGTTGACAGGAATCGCACACAGACGCCCGAAGCGAAGTTGCAGGCTGCAGATCTGTCAACAGCCGAAGCGGCGTTTGAATGGTGGTGCACCAACAGCCTGCAAGGCCTTTCAGAAAGTTTCAGAACTCTGATCAGACTCATCGGTGCTGTGGCAGTCCACATGAGCCACCGGCGAAGGCCTTAGCACGAACATCTACCTCGGCACCAGGTGCAAGGGAGGAGGCCATCTCTTCGGCCTGCTCCTGCCAAGCTCTGGTAATACTTGGCCGTGCAGCTCTTCTACGACTACTATGCTGCAATACCGTACTCTAAAATACTATACTGTGCTATGCCATACGGTGCTCCATGTGAATGGCCTCGAGGTCCAACAGCGCATCAGGGACAAGGCTGGTCCGCTTTTGCTGCAGCGAGACATCTCCTTTCTGGTGCAGCTCCTTCCAGCAAGGAGTCTCTTGGCATTGTCCCGGGATCCAACGCATACTTTAAGCATTCTGCATGACGATGTGAAACTCCGCAGCTACATGCAAATATGGAGCGCGTAGGCGCCTATCATATGAATACATGTAATTTGACGTGATACAAGTTATTGCAAATTACCAGAAATAACAGACCAAAACGTAGCATAACACAACATGGCATAATGCAATGTTATGCAACATAGGATATGAGCAAATCGAATAGTATATGTGATAGAACCTAACATAATATAGCATGGTATATTTTAGCATAACACAGAATAAAATTCTTGTGGCATTAATATACTAATGCAATAATAAAGCACTAACATTACTAGCATCTCATATTTCTTTAAATAGAATAAAAACATAGTTGAAGACTACTTGTAATAGTGTACTATAAAATGTGATATTACTTTGTATATGTATACATATATATATACATATATATGCTACCCCCCCCTCAAGGCCTCAAGGATCTACCGTTTTCGTGTGTTTGAGGGCCGGATGCGAAATAGTGAATATTCTATAACGTATTCCGTTCTCTTTATAAATTCCGCACCAAATAAGCTTCGATTTGATTAGGGATTTCGCAGATTCCACCTTCCCTTGCCACACGACATGCATTCGCGTACGACTTCTTCTCGTGTTGCAAAAGAACGCAAACGTTTGCATGTATGTTCCGTGCGCGTATACCAAAGTAGGTTTTTACATGCGCAGTATGGGCTCTGAAGGTAACACGCAACAGGAGAGCAGAGATTTGTCATCTCGTATAACATAGTATCACGACAAGTATAGATCTGAAAACAGGACCTTATTTCTACAACTCCCACATACAAGACGCATCGAGACTGTAGACAATTCCCATGAACACGAAATCTACCGAAATTTGCCAGGGTGCAATACCTTGTATTTCACCAATAGAATGCCCTTTAGAATATATCTTAGGATACATTGTATAACTCCACTCTCATAACCTATATATACCTTAGAGAAATCCGTCTGGTATACCCTGTCGTATACCGTTGTTCAAGACCACCCATATATGATACACCCCGCCCGCCTTGTATTGCATGTACCCTATAGGACACTCTGTACAATACACTATACAGAATACCTTATAGGATATCCTTTAGAATACCTTCTCTGTATATCTTAAAAAGCTTCATATAGCACTGATATAGAATACCTTCATGCCTTATTGAATACCTTAGAGCCTCTAGAATGCCACCTTTTGGCTCAAAGCCTGAACCTGACCGCTGTGTTTCTGCTTCGTGCACATTGTCGTTCATGCTAGCCGCTATCACAATGTCTCTTGAGCAGAACAAAACGACAAGCATTAAACCATTTTCCTGCAGTGGCCTACCTGCGAGACGTGCGCGCAAGACAGTGATNTCGTTCATGCTAGCCGCTATCACAATGTCTCTTGAGCAGAACAAAACGACAAGCATTAAACCATTTTCCTGCAGTGGCCTACCTGCGAGACGTGCGCGCAAGACAGTGATTTCTGTTTTGCCGAAGCGATAAGCGAAAAGATCTGAAATGTCGCTGGAAGCATCACGCGACCTGGAAAAGTTTGACGACATCATGAAAGCCAACGACAGACATATTGCCTTTGTCAAACGAATGAGATGCCAGTGCTTTCAACATTGACCTTGCTTGGAACTCGTCAATCAGCAAGGACCACTTCGTACGGTCAATGTGTGCCGGGAGAATGCCTGACATTTTGTGTCTGAGCAGAGGAATACCGAGCCTATACTGTCGCGTCTTCCTCCTGGAGAAAGTTGTGTCAGTTTAACACAAATAAATAAGTACAGCTACAATACTTACTGAACAGTCCAAAACAAACTACAAAAGAAAACCGAAAAACATGTAAACCTCAGACAAGCAGCAGACGGGTTCGGAAAGGCTTTGAGGAATGAAGAATCCATGCATTGCAACATTCCGTCGTCGAAGACCCCTGGTTTGAACCTTGTGAGCGGTTCCGCTTTGAAAAAAATCGAGATGCTTCGCGGTCACAACCGACGGGACGAGATCAGACCGATCCGATTCTTTGATTTCGTACTTGGATTGCATAAATAGAACGGTCTTTGAACCAAGAGATTTCCCAGTTCTAGTTCTACCAATCCACGTAATCGCATGCTGCCGCATGGTTGGCAACATTGGGGTGAGGACAGGGTTCAGAAACCAGGGGGCGAAAGTCTTGAATGCGAAGGGCCAGAACTCCAGGGTCTTGGCGTTCTGCCTGCCTTTCATGTAATTTGAAAGTGCTTCTTTCACTTTGGCTTCTGGCCAGCCTTCCAGTTTACCACCTGGAGTGTGGATCTGCTCGTCCGTCCACTCCATGAATTGGTTCCGATTGTTACATCGGGGCCCGAAGGTGCGGATAAACTCATAACCTGCAGAGCGTTGGTGTTGATCTAAAGTCAACTTTGTCTCATACTTGGGTTTGATAATCCAATGGCGTGGCTGTTGACCGCCCATTCCGTCCATCATGTAATTCAAGGCTCCAAGACCAAGGCGCACATTGTTCCCCCACTCGAATCTCATAGGAGTTCCCCTGCACATGGCGACGCAATCCTTGGATGAGAGGTGTTGCGATGCAGATAGACGCGCTTCACGATGTGATAGTAGGAGCGATTTGGGTCGGCATCCTGGGGCACAGAGGCAGGCAGGATCGCGAACTGGATTGTGTGGGGCACAAGGGGTGCTTTCACAAGAGAAAACGGTTCGGGTAGCTGTCCATATTTGCCATCATAACACAACGGGTAGATCTGGTCGAACATACCGGGTGTGAAGTCAATCTGATGTCCCAGAAGAACGTCTGCGAACTACTCGATCTTAGCCGGCGATGCTTCCAAATGACGGATAGGGAGGTCAGATATTTGGACTGTGCCAACAGCGCGATCCGACTTGATGGGCTTGGCTTCCGGACCTTGGAGTTTTTGACCCGACACATGTGCACATGCCTCCTCAAAGTTGAGGCCTCCATCTTGGATGTCGTGCTCTGCGGCGTAACTCGACATGATTCGCGAGGCACGCGAGCGATACCGGAACGACGGACAAGCTGCGACGGTATGACCTGTTAGCTCTGAGAAATGTTGCAGTGATGGTATATACAGGAATCGCAAAAGTTGTGCATCAGTTGTTCAGATATTTTGCAACTTGACCTTGCTACTTCATACTTGCAAGCATGGGCTTTTATCTTCCCGCAACGGCAGAGGAATGAACGTTGTGGTCCGAGATAGAGCATGTCAGTTTAACTGAGCAGCTCCACCCCGCTTTTACCTTCCTGCAACGGCAAAGGAATGAACGGCATGGTCTGGGATAGAGCACGTCAGTTTAACTGAGCAGCTCCGCCCCAATGTTGATATTCAATCGCCCAAGAAAGTCAAATCAGCTTCGCTGAGGCGTTCTTCTCCTGTACGAGTGATCTTGTACATGAGCTCGCCGAGTCGCACTACGCGGGAACCTCAGTGTAAATGAGCATTGAGATCTTTATCCAAACTGGTTTTGACGATGATGCCCTGGTTTTCTGGAAGCGACAATATATGCGAGCAAGTGCCGTCTGGCAAGAATCCAATGAAGATCTCGTGCTGAGTTGGTGGGCCAGGCACGGGTCCAAGATTTCCATCATCGTTATCATTGCCTTCGCATATGAAAGAAAGGCTTTCAGAAGTACGAAAAGTGCTTTGAACGAAGAAGCTTTATCAACGAGACAAGATGCGTAGTGAGAAATCCCAGATTTCTGCAATCATCTCATCGGGCAATTTCGTCGCGCGCTCCATATGGCGAGTCCACATTGCTTTCAAGGACAGTTTCAATACAACCGAGCGTTGAAGCAGGAGGATNGAAATCCCAGATTTCTGCAATCATCTCATCGGGCAATTTCGTCGCGCGCTCCATATGGCGAGTCCACATTGCTTTCAAGGACAGTTTCAATACAACCGAGCGTTGAAGCAGGAGGATGGCTACAGCAAATCAGCAGTGAACCAAAAAAACAAACCAAAAAAAACAAAAACCAAAAAAACAAAACCAAAAAAACAATATTTCTGGAAAAGCCGTAAAACAGTGTCCGAGAGAAACTTCCGGAATATTGTTTTTTTGGTTTTGTTTCTTTTGTTTTTTGGGGTTTTGGTTCTATTGGTTTAGGCTTCGGCTGTCTGACGAAAGCTGAGACATGCGTACGCACTTTCTTCAAGAAGAAACCCTAAACCCTTCCCCCCTCGAAGACAATGCAATACGCGTCGTCGTCATCGTCAAGGTGGAAGCGTACCTGAGGCAGAAACGCAGTGGTCAAGTTCAGGCCTGGAGCCACCTTATCATATACTTTCAGGCATACCCCGCATATCTATAGAATACCTAGAACACCTTACAGAATATCACACGGAGCACCCTACAAAATACCTTATGAAACATATATTACCCTGTATATATCGTGCGCCTCATGGGAGACCATCTGGAATACTGTATAGAATACCTTATAGACTGCCCCTATGGCCCTATATATGATAGTCCTTGTATACAGTACATATGCCCTGAACCACCATAACACCTATAGGTAACCTTTCAAATAAAGGATATATATCGGGACAATCAAGACGAGCCCAAGATCTGAGAATCCCTCATAAAAAAAGCAGCTTATTGGGTAAGGGATTTCTAGGAGCGATCCAGGAATCGAAGAGGATAATCTAGAGGATACCACAAACCTTAAAGAATTTCATATAGGTGAACCCTAGGTAATACATTATAGAATATCCCTTATATGCCTTATATAATTTTCTACCTTCTTGAGTACCCTATAATTATAGCCTATACATTTCGTTATAGAATAGGTTCTATAAGACAACTTTTCCGTTTATGTTTATGCCTTGTACAAACCTTTATACAATGCGTTATGGAGTACCCTGTTGAACGCCCAAAACATACGTTACATAACATGCCCTTTATAGGCCTTATAGAATATCATCTGCAATACCCTGCAGACTAACTTACAGAATACCCCCTGTGTCTGATACCGTCTGAGTACCCCATAGAACGTCCTTAAGAAAATCCTATAGAATACCCTTGGAATGCAGCATAGAATGCCTTTCAGAATATTTTAGAGATAACAGATTAATGAGGGGAAAATCAGGAGCAGAATGCTCTATATAATACTGCTATATGCCCAATGAGGAAGTCAAAAACAATAGCCTATAAAATACCTTACAAAATAGTCCTTCTTTACATCTTACAGAATTTCATATAGATAACCCTAGATTATAGAAATCACCCTATATACCTTTTTATGAACCTTGTTGAATACCCTGTAGCCTATACAATACGTTATAGAATACCTTCTATAATACAGCTTTTGCGTTTACGCTTATGCCTTGTACAATCCCTTATACAACGCCTTATGGAGTTTCTTGTAGAATACCCAAGAGAAATACGCTATATAATATGCCCTTTATAGGCCTTATATAGAATACCATTTGCAATACCCTTGAGACTGTCATTGAGACTACCTTACAGAATACCCCCTGTGTCTGATACCCTCTGAGTACCGCATAGAAAGCCGCAAAGAGAACCCTATAGAATACCCTGTAGAATACCCTTGGAATGCACCATAGAATGCCTTATAGAATAATTTGCCCACTTGAGATGAACCGCGATTGCAGTCAAGCGGCCCCGATTGAACTCAATCGGGGCCCGGATTGAAGATTGAAGATTCCCGGGGAAACTTGCCCAGGAAATCTTCAATCTTCAATCCGGCCCCCGATTGAACTCAATCGGCCGCGATTGAACTCAATCGGGGCCCGGATTGAAGATTCCAGGAAATCTTCAATCTTAAATCCGGCCCCCGATTGAACTCAATCGGCCCCGATTGAATTCAATCGGGCCAGGGTGGAGTTCACCCAGCCACAAAATGGTAATGGTCCATCGGCTAGCCCCTCCCATATGTATATATATATATATATACATACACACACAAATACAGATAGATATTGCGTGCGTGTATTTGTATGTATAGAAACTTATGTCTGTGTATGTGTATATGCACATGCAAATCTCCTTAGCTGCAGCCAGTGTCATCTGGGACAGCTCTACTGGCCCATATTCAAAGGCAGCAGTCTTTCGGCGCCGCATGTACCAGCGGACTATGGGCACCTCAAGGCAGTGCTCGACTGGATTCAGACACATGATGAATGACTGATACCTTGAAGCGGGCTTGGATCGTGTTGAGGCGGCGGACCCCATGATCATCAGGCAGAAACTATTCAAGATTGACTCAGTGCAAGTGACAGTGAAGTAGTGATAGAGGACTGCAGAAGCAAGCAAGCGACAATGCTTGCATGCCGCCCCACCCAAACGGATCCCCAACGGCTTGGGGCTTGAGCTCTTGGGTTTGGAGTTTAAGATTGAGTGAGGTTGGGCTTTTAGGCCGCGGGGTTGAGGCGTCAGGGGTCAGGCCGGCTTGAGGCTTGAGGAGGACTACCAGTACGTGGAGGGAACCGGGGACACCAAGCGACACGCGCACAACCATTAAAAAGAAACGAGTACATGAATGTACGATTGCATGCATGCATGTGTATCTGTATACATATTATATATATATACAGATATACATATACGATTAAATTCATGTGTATACATACATGCATACATACATATGTAGCACGGCAGAGAGAGAGTGTGTGTGTGGGTGCTGCGGAAGCTACATAGCTCGTCGCCGTCATGACTCGCATCGTGTGAACCCAAGCACGGTCCTCTTCATGCACGGTATTGCATTGTCTCGAGACAGCTGATGACAGCAGGACTTAAGTGATGCACCGCTGTCACCAGTGTGCCCGCGGCAAGTATAGCCAGAACTGGCCACCTGGCTTGGCACTGACAGAGGGCTCTACCCCAAAATGTGTAAACCCCTACCTTGAGGCATCATCAGCTTTAGCAGGGCCCTCTCCTGAGGAGTCCGCGAGGGCTGCTCAAGTCGAGGCTGCGACGCTTCTATTAAATTTCCATGCCTCTTCCAGGCGTCCCACGGCTCCCCGGGCCAGTGATGCCGCCCGAGACCATGGAAGGCAAACGAGGACTGGACTGCAATCTACTTGTAAGCCTGGCCAAGCGGCCCTTCACCCTTCTCTGTGCTGGTACATGACTTTGCTGTGAAGAGGGCTAGGAAGTCCGGACACCACATGCTCAGACGACTATTTTGGAAGACAGAGGCGTCCTGAGATTACGCTCCTGCTTGATCTGGTCATTGCATTGTGGCTGGATTTTGCGGGAGACCGCAATCGGCCTTTGTACATTGTACCCTGCGTGTGTTTGTCCATGTTATGTACGTACTGGAGGACCGACAGTATCTTTTAAGCACAGCCGTTTTGCTCCTGACAACTGCAGAGTCTGCCTCAACATGACGTTCGGCGTACATGCGGCAACGACTGCTCCAAGACTGCCTTGACGTGATTTCAGGCCTAACCTCAGAGCATTCACAGCAGCTCGCCTGCTCGTGTGAAGAAACCATTGGCAGTGTTCCTCTGCTGCACAGCTCCGGGGACGGAAAGATGGAACACTGCCTCCCTGCTGGACATCTTGCAGAGCAAGGCTCGCGTCTGCAAGAAACGACCCAGCTCGTCCAGTTCCATTTCCGATACATGCCTCCCGCACACGCAAATTCAAGACAGACGCTTTCTACCGTCATCTGTCAGCAAGCCCTGCCATCCGGCTGATGTCGTCTCACCGTTCTCCTGAGAACAGCTTGCCGGTGCCAAGGCATCTGAGAAAGCCATCGCCTTTCCGAGCCTGTGTCGGAACGCAAGGGGACGGGTCATCCTGCGTTCGCTACCGCGACCGACTCCTCGTCGCCAAGGCTGGGACTTCCGGAGCCTGGCCTCTGCCTCTGCCCAGCTCGAACGAAGCTTGGCCATGCGCGCCTTCGCTGGGAGCAGATGATACGTCTCAGCCCTCAGCTCTTTCTCTTCAGGGCCTCAAAGTCATCCTCAAACAAAGAGGCAGCCGTTGCACCACTGCCACCATCGAGGCCATCCGCGCCTTGACGAAGGAAATCATGTACTTGCAAGAGCATACGGAGTACTTGCTGGCAGGGTGAAATATGCTGAAAGGATGCAGAAAAGCCCAAGCGAGCATCCGCCGATTGGGCAATGCCATGTCAAGCCCAACTATGCACAACTGCCCGAAAGCCGACTCATACAAACCCATCGCATGCTTGAAGGAATCGGGGTGCAAATATCGGCCGAAGCATAGAAGCAGCTCCTCTAAGCGGTGACTGAGTATGACGGGGTGGCTGTCGGCTGAAACTCGTCAAGCTCAGCATAGCTGGCGAGAGCTCTAGCTGCACCCCACGGAGCTCTGATCCCTGCACTGACCTTTACGGTGTCTCGAGAAGTACTTCACACCACCACAATACAGTTGCCTGCATGCATCTGGCTTGAGGAAGCAGGTGCAGAGCCCGACACGCGTTCACATCTTGCCTTAGGCAAAGCACGAACGACGTGTCGATACAATTGCACACCACCGCTTGGAAGCACAGCTTTCAGCTAGGGTAGCTGGGTCTGCATTCAGTGGATTAAGTGCGACCATGTTGCTACTGCGTCTGCACAATGGAACTCCATGAAGTCCAGGTCCTTGCAACGCTCTGAAATCTCACATTGCATCATGACATAGAGCATGACAACAGTATGAGTATGACAACCATGCTCCATGAAACTAAACAAGGCACCACAAGGGGCGGAATCCCACGTGGACTGGCATTTTGACGGAGTACCTCCACAAAGCGGTTGCAACAAGAATCAATTCCTTCGCAGATGGCAGGGAGCTGTTTCACGCAGGCAGGGCGTCACATCTCGCTGGATACATCTTCGGCATCAGTGAAACGTGCAGGTGGTCAGACATGGTCAGATGCTCGCGAGAAACGCCAAAAGAGCCTCGGCCGCAGCCGGGTCGGTCTCGGTCGGTCTAAAAGATGCCGGCACAGTCCAAGAGTATGCTTTAATGTTAGTTACTAACTTTGTGATTGTATGGTTGTTACGACTGTCATTACTGAACATCGGAGGTTGAGATATGTTGACGGGCAAATGCAGCTGCAAACTTCCTTGGCACACGGTCAGGTCACGGCAGCAATTGCAAAAAAGGGTCGGTCGCGCCAGCAGTCCAACGTGCTGATGTCCCAGACTTCCCTTCCGGAGGAGCTGTGGTGGGACAGTTCCTTTGCAAAGCAGAACTTGCTATGCATGTCTCCTCGACTTATGCCAGTCCACTGTCAGCAATAATCGACTCCAAGATGCACTTCTGCTTCGCGCTTCGATCGATCAATCTTACCTTTGTGAACGTGTACGGACATTGGCTCGACCGTCTTTCGCAATCTTTTACGACTTTCATGGTTACCTTTGCTGCTGTTCCCAGCGCTGCTTTGATGATTAAGACCGTGATTCTGATTACGATACTCCCTAGTCTTGGCGTTATCACCTGGATCCTGTAGTATCACAGCAGGGTTTAGGGTTATAGTTATCTCCCAACAAGTGTGGGATTCTAACCAGCATTCCAAAGGAACTGGTTGAGCAACGTGACACACCGGGCCGGCGCTCCGTCGTAGTAGTGGCAATAGTAATAGCAGTGGTAGCAGCAGTAGAAGCAATAGAAGCAGCAGTAGCAGTAGCAGTTAGTAGTAGTAGTAGTAGTAGTAGTAGTAGTAGTCGTAGTGGTAGTGGCAGTGGCAGCGGCAGCGGCAGTAGCAGTAGTAGCAGTAGCAGCAGTAGTAGTAGTAGTAGTAGCAGTAGTAGTGGCAGCAGCACCAGCAGCAGGCAGTGGTCGTGGCAAGTAATGGTAGTGGTAGCGGTACAGTAGTGGTAGGAGCAGCAGCAGCAGCAGCAGCGGCAGGAGCAGGAGGACGACTGGCCACCGCTTCTGTCTGCCGTTTCTGCTAATTACTATGGTCATTGCTATTACACCCACCTTCATGCTGCTGTTGCTTGTCCTACCTTCATGCTGATGTTGCTTGTCAGGTAATTTCTTACGACACCTTCCATGGAACCCTTTATCATGACTGACCTCATATAGCAACGACGACGATGGCGCTATGGATGACGGCGATGCTGACGATAATCATGGCGATGATACGATGACGGTGACGACACTGATAGACGTGATGTTGATGCTTACCATCATCATCTTCTTCATCTGCATCGTCATCATCAACATGACCACAGCAATGATGGCGACGATGATGCTAGTTCTCGTCAACAGCAAGGTCGATGCTAGTAGCTAATGCTCCTTAGTTTCGCTGCTTCGGAGTACTGCTAACTGCCATTGCTTGTCGAAAATCGATTTGTCGTCGGAGTTATGATTGAGTAAAATTTTCGCTCGATACGACCATGGCATAGTCAGTCCCAGACTTAGTATGGCTTTTCTGATCATGTAGACTATAGCTCCTGCGTCGTTGACCCCGTTGACTTCACAAGATAGGCACAGTACAGTGTATCAGCTGAGCATCCCCAAAAGTCATCTCCCGCTTTGTGGCCGTCTTTGGTGCTGCGATGACCTGAAACTGTAGCTTCTCGCGGCTGTTGGAAACATAGGGCTCTAAGTTTGGGGAGTTTAGGGTTGCAGCTTCTATGATGCACCGCCCGTCAACAGGTGCACAGTTGCGACTGGCAGTGCGAGGTGGTGAAGCTTATGTTGCTGCTGGGCGACCTTTTACGTAATGGTAGACGTGAATCTTGTCCGTTTTCGCATCGTACCTCCACTGCTGCCGGTAATCAAATCAAAGACGGAATAGTGTCTGGCATGCCGCTGCGACACAACAACTGTGATGGGCTTAAACTTCAAAGCTAGGCTGGCCACCACCCACATTCCCATTTGCGATTGTCCCTTAGATGAACAACAATCTCTATCAGACAAGGCCGTGCGGGAACCCCAAGGCAGCAACATGCATTGGGTCTGACAAGTCCTGACAGTTTAATGAACACAGACCTGGCCGGTTACAAAAGCAGGCAACCGACGTGCCCAGAAACCAGGCAAGACTTGGACGTGTCTCGGCGGACTGACAAGCCTCGACATGCGCCTGGGGACGCTGCCCCGTGCGACCAGCCTGCACGTTTCGCCTTCAGTGACCCAAAAGGCCGAGTGAGGCTCCGACAGACATTTAAAACAAAAATGGAACATCTTTCATGTCGAACCCACAAAAGTCTCATCAAAATCAAAAAACCGGGCCCTAGGCCTCGTAAAAGGTTTGGGCCATCTCACTTCTGGACGGCTCCAGTCCGTGAGATCGAGACTTGCTGGGCCCTCGGAGCGGCGAAGGACTTCGTCTGTGCTGTGGGTGCTTCCGTGTGGACGGCGGAGCCGTTCTCGCGGAAAAGTGCGATGGCACCTGCTAAAGACAGGACACTGACCGATAGGCGGCAGGAAATGAACCACTAAACTTTTTCTGAACCCGGACCCATGTCGGTACTCTCGAACTCCAGTCCATGAGCAGAGAAACAGGGACGAGTGCGGCACCCTCTGCTCCTTGTCTCTTCTTGTTCGTGCATATAATATATGTGTGCTGGAATCGCAGACGCGGCTTCCCCTGCAGTCAAGCTTCCCAGCCCAGTCCTTGTTGACCCACTGGATCTTGCTTTTCATTGCTCCACGATTGCAGAGAGCCTCATGGAATCCACCGCTTAATGCAAAGCAGGCCAGGGAGGTGGCAGCTCATGGGCAAAGGCTTTCTTGTCATCCTCGGAGGTCGAAAGCTTTGTCGTGTGACCATTCCAAAGCCTCGACAGCATGCTGTTGCGGACCGTGCTGCACCGCACGCTGCCTGAAGTCCAGCGGGTAGAATGCCGCCGCCGGCAAGACGCAGCTTTAAGATACATCATTACAGACTCCAACTTAAGACGGCCAGAGCGCGTGAACTTGCCGTCGCAGAAGATTTCGACATCTTCGAACCTGACGGGCATGAATGTGCCAGCTCACCTCTGCTTGCACTGCACCTGCCTTTCACCTGATTCTTAGAATTCGCTGAGACACTTGTGATTTCTTGCCCATCCGTCATAGTGCACCTGCGGGCCCCAGAACAGAAGGGCCTTGGCCACTGGGTCGGGATGGAAACCGAGCCGGCCTTCCACTTGCCGGCGCTCTCTGCAAAGGTTGGGTCGGTCACCTTAGGACTGAAAGCAGGCAGGAGGAGAAACTCCGGCCCTCATTGACCAGTGTGCAACTCGCAATGCAGAGAGGGTGACGACATCTTCGCTGTGCCTGCCTGCAACCAGAGGATCAGCAGCTACATCTACATGTGACTCTACTAACATGTGTCGCGGTGGCATACTGATATTCAGATGGGCACATACATATGATCTAACGCGTGCGTGCTGGCAAACAAAATCTCTCAAGATCCAGCGCAACGAAGTAAAATCCATCTGCTCTGTAGAGGATCTTCGCCTGCCCCGCTGTCATCGTCCAGTTGCAGGACTCCTTCGTTTGTTTCGGGCTAAGGGTTAAGGATTTATGTTGTAATTAGTCATGTCTGCCGGCGAAGTAACACAGTGGTACTCATACCCAGATTCGACATGGGCTGAGACACTTTTCCCGTGCTGTCAAGGAACCTTGAGGAGAGACGGCCACGCTCACCAAACCTGCAAAAGCAGAGTTTCACATTCGCAGGTCGCTGAAGGCGGTGGCCATTCTTCTTGTCGTTGACGTTGTTGAACCGAACGTCAGCATTGCAGCAGAACTGTGCTGCGTCAAGCTTGTGACTCTCATGCTGGAAATGGACCGCGCCAGCACTTTTAGCTTCCACATGCCTCGACGAGGAGCTTGCTTCCGGACGAACTCAGGGGCGTTGCCTCCAAAACTACAAGTTGCATTGATTTGAATTGCTGGTGGGTTGCAGCATGATGCCTGCATGAGAGCTGTGAGAACAGACCGCGACTGCGAGGAATAGAAGAAGCCACATGCGGACCTCCGGGTACAGAGGCTGGGGGTAAAGCAGTCCTGTACAACCGTATGGTTGAATATGTCATCAGCTTCCACATGTGAGCATGTCGTGCCTTAGCCCACATGAATGACCTGACTGCTACCACTGAGAGCCAAACGTTACCCCCGAGTACGGATCATCAGCTCAGTTGACAATTCATGCCATTCAGCTTGCAGACTTCTACCCAACCTGGCCCTGGCGCACGTGTAAAAGTTGCTGAAGGATTCGTCTCGCGAGGGCCGCCTTCGGAGTGCAACTGCAGACGCAGAGGCTTTAAGCCACCCTGCCAGACTGTCAGACCGCCTGTCCGTTTCTGAGAAGCCAGATGAGGGTATCGGGATGGTAGGCCTAAGCATCTTCGTCACTGCGTCACAGGTCTCGCCCTCTTGGTTCTTCCTTTCGATTTCCATGTCGTGCCCTCTTTGTCATGCAAGCTCAGGGCAGGACAGGGCACGGCGCAGCAGCTTGCAAGCGTCCTCGCATTTGCTCACGTGAACCTCCAACCTTGTAGAAAACCAAAGGACCTAAGAAACAACGGAACCGCAATCCAGTCGCGGGCAGCCCAGCAAACAGGGAGGTCCAAAAACTCAACGCCCTTCGTCTACGCAGAGCAGAGCAGTGTTCAGCTCGGCCTTGAGCTGCTGAAGGGAGTGAAGCCGCCACCACGGCAGGCCTGAAGAAGCGAGGGAGCTGGAGCTTTCTTCTCCCTTGCCCTGGTCTCGCCCCGTGCCTCCGAGGTCCGCCTTCCCCAGGACCCCCACAGAAGCCGGCCTGGAGCTGCAAAGAGTCTCGGCTCGCACCAACCAAAGCCCCGCCGCTGAGCCGAGGAACATGGAGAAGCGCACCCTCGATGCAGACGGCTAGAAGCGATCCCTGCTCCAGGGGAAGCGCCTGCCACGAGAGATGCAGACATGGTAGTTCCAGCCGGCCGGCGTGAATCTGCTGAAACTCAAACCGAACGCTATTCTGCAGGAACCAAACCCGAAGACAGCAGCGACATGCAGCGACCCTGTTCCGGGTTCGCTGCTTCACGCTGGCTTTGGATGCTACTCCGCACAGTACCACTTCGCTGCATGTCGAGGAAGGGGCAAGGCACTGGTGCTGTTCAGTACTTTGCGATACTGCGAGTTTGCGCTCATGGTCTCAGTGTCCTGCTCTACATGCTCTACATCTCCATATCGCTTTCCGGATGCATAGGTTGCCATCACATTGGTATGACGACTGCTTCAGGATTTCCACAGCTTTGGAGACTGTCTGACTGTCTTGCCAAAGCTCCGTTGTTATCCATAAAACTGACAAACGAAATGAAACTTCCAGGAGCGGGAGTGCAGAAATGTAGACTGAGCTGCCTCAGAACTGCAAGTAGGTAGCTTGAGCTGTAGCTCTCCACGGAGAATGAGTCTTACGCAAGTCAGCTGAGCACCTCCGGATGCAAGTCCACAGTATGCCAGATGTCGCCAGTGTTGCCTCTCTGGCCTGAAAGCAGGCATGCTGCTTATGCTTGTCACAGCTGTCGCTGTTTACACTGTGCCCCGAACGGAGTAGCGCTGTTGCGGGCGCAATTGAATCGCTCGCAGATGCCGCTGCTGCAAGAAGCAAACCACCCCCTGCACGGATGTTCAGACATCACTACACGCATTCACGAACATCCCCTCTGCTGCTCCTGCGCAGCGATGGAGGGAGAGATCGCCCTGCGTGAAATAGCGGGCGGATGCATCCTCAAGTCAGAGCTTGGACCTTGAAATCTACTGAGGTTTGCTCTGCAACCGGACCAGGGTGCAGGCTTCGCTGATGGCCACAGTTCTGCCTCAGCTTGGACCAAGGAATTGGCCCTGGAATCGAGCACGACTTTCTTGTCCCTTCAAAAGGCTGCAGCCACTCTTGTTCACGGGTCCATCCCGATTCCACAGTCGAAAAGGCACAGTGTCGTCTTCGGCACCGGGGCCTCTTCAGGAGCTGGCTACATCATCAAAATCTGAGTTTTTTGGAATGCTACTCGGGTGACTAGGGTTTAAGGTTCAGAGTGGCGGACCTTCTCGTTTGAGCTGATGCGTCGCCAAAGTGTGGCTGTGACAGAGCCTGTCGTTTAGACACCAAGGTCGCTGCAAAACGGCAATCTCTGTCCCTCTCTTTTCTACCCCAACCATGGGCGGAAATTGTGCTTCAAAGGTTTCAGGTCCCCGATGTAGGTGTAAATGCTAGAACTTTAGAGTCAATTCAAATGCATCAACAGCACCGGTTGCCAACATGCGAGGCAGGCAGGACATGTCCCAGATCGCCACCAGCGAGGGACCACACGAGAATCTGACAGGAGTTCCGACAGTCTGAGCTTCAGTTCTGTCAAGCTCTGTGAAAAACTTGCCTCTGCACGAGTAGTAAGTGCGACCAGGAACTCGTCGCAAAGCTGGAGACGCAGAACTCCACCTAAGCTTGGCCGCAGAGAAGACTAGGCCGGTAGCAGCTCGAAAGATAACTGAGCAAGTATCAGAGTGTCAAAGCCACATTTTCCCGGGGATGTTAAGGCCACTGGCAGCAAACTCCCATTGACTCGGAAGGTTCCGAGAAAGGAAGGTCTTTAGGGCATCGACCTTGAAGAGTCTGACTGGAGCTCAGCGGCGCCTGAAGCGTCTCGCCAACGCGGACCTGTGCTGCGTACTGCATAATTAGCGGAACATACAAGCTCTCCGAAAAAATCCCGCGACGTGCTTCTTGGGTCTCCGGGTTCTTGCAGGTGTTGAGAGGATGGTCCAGTACAGATTTAGCTCCTTTGCAAGGCATCCCGAGGTGAAGCCTTTGACCCCGCTTGCCACACAGCCACTCTCTTCAGGAAACCCTTGAAGGTGTGCCCTCAATACCCATTCGATCTGGCATGTCGAAGGCTTTTTGAAACCTTTGTTGCGAGGCACTTCCCCTCAGGGTTCCAAGCCCGAGCCCTCAATCCTGCGACTGTGGATTCTAATGTGTTTCTGGTTTTCGTGGCATGTCGAAGGCACCGATCTGGCATGGGTAACATTGGATAACACACCTGAAGCCCTCTGCTGTCAGTCATGGGGATGTCTGAGAGTCTGCTCTCGTCATTTTTGCTAAGACGCTTCGAGATCAAAGTGAAGCTGCAGCAGCTGAGGGGCCAACGGCACCTGTACTCGGATCCTGACACAGTGCGGAGCAACAAAAATGGTCGCTTCGTTGATCTCGACTCAGAAACTATGGCCTCAATCTGTAGGGCCCGAATCACCACTTGGTCTGAATCAGGCGCCCAGAAAGCAAACTGACCAGAGACATCCTTGGCATCAACTCAGAGGAGACATGATCAACTGGTGCAACCTATCTTCACTTCCTGGTGTCGCATTGCCCCACAGCCCTGCTGGCTGTCAAGACACGCCCTCTTTCATGGCGGCGAAAGATCCGAGCCTCGGGAGATGCAGCATGCAAGAGATTCAAGACCTCAACATCGTGGCCCTTGCAAGGTGGTGGTTACTGGACATGGATGTCCCTGCGGCGCGAAAGCCCTTGCGTGTGCATTTAAACGGTATGGCGACAGCCAGTCAGCTTTTGCAAAGCAGAAACAACAGTGGGCCCTGAACCTTGGCTGCACACGACGGGAACCGAGCCATCAGGCTGCATGCTGCAAGGGGCGGAGAAAACTGAGGTTCAGGTACTCCGGAGAAGTTCAAGCGGTAGAATCATAATGATGCTAGCACCCAACGCCTTGTTGCAAGACTTCCTGTGAACCTTGTCCACCACCCAGCCGAGGACTGCTCCACTCCAATGCAAAGGCTCCCAACTGCGGACAGGATGCCCAAAGCCTCTGTGCACCATGCAGACTTACGTAAAGAGCAGGATAAATGTGAACTTGCATCCCTAAACCCTAACCCTAAACCTGTAAAACCCTAAACCCTAAACCTTAAACCGTGCAGCCGCCTGTGACGACAGATTGGTTCGAGAATTGGTGCATCTGAACTGCTGCTGGACACCTGTTCAGCCAGTTGCTTAACCTCGACTGGACTGCAATGGTACTAGCGTACAAGCTCGGACATTCATGTCGCGACATCACTCGCGGTTCACGAAGTATCATCTCCAGCAATGGGATATGTGACAACACCCTTCCGCCTCCACATGTGCCAGGACGAAGAAGACATCATCATCTTGCACCAGCAGGGAGAGTACGCCCCCCGCCTGCAATGATTTCTGGCTTCGGGCTCGGATCACAATGCTCACGTCGCGGCCATTCGACCTTGCTGGCTTGCATCTGCTGAACGTGCCGAACCGGCAGGTGCGCGTCTGACTTCCACAGCACCTGCCAGGATTAAGACGACCACAGGGTGCTCCTGACCTGAGGGCCGTTTGGCCTCGCTCCATGGCTGCACCGTGCCAGAGATGTCCAGGGACGTAGCCATGAGCAGGCTGTCTCTGTCTCTCGAGAAGCCGAGGAGTCGGGGAGGCAGTCGATGTCCAGGTATCCAGACCAAACTGGTGAAACTGGGGCCTCATAGCAAGAGATGCGTGGTCAGGCAACCCACTGCCTCAGTCTGCACAGAGTCGCATTCTCTCAGGCCCGGGCAGTCTCCTGTGCTCAGCGCTTCATCGCTTAAAATGTCACCTGCAGAATCAGCATCTCTCCGCTACTGCCACTCTTAGCATGCTCTCCGCTGCCCTTGTCACCTTCAGGCAAGCGATAGCGTCCCGAGTCAAAGCACGCACGGGACCTCGGAAAGTCGAGCGAGTCGAGTCACAGTGAGCTAGCTGCCACAGCTCTCCTGCTAAAGGAAACACTCCGGTCCGGCCCAGCAGCTCGGGAATTTCCGCCACCCAGACGATCGTTCTTCCGCCGCGCAAGAGCAAAGCGAGCAAGCCCCAGTATTCGTGCAGCGCCATATCCACTACCTCGAAACGAGGCGACTCCTGCATAGAGCAGCTTTTCGAGGCGCTGCGCGGCAGGACGTTGAAATGGGTACCAGTAGCAGCAGTCCTCGAGCCGCTTGGCAGCTGGCAAACAGCAGCATGGAAGCACACTGCCTGGTCAGGGCAGGGCAATGTGACATCGATGCAGGCATGCTCCACTTGGTGTGGCCTGCAACTGCATCTACGGACGTCGAATTCTGATCGAGGCAGACCCGCCGGAGATCTCCACCTCCAAGCGGCAGCTACGTCGCTACGTACGTGTTTTCTTTCACTTTGGCTCTGGGACCCGGGCTCGGAGAGCAGAGCCAGGCATTGAAGGAAGCGTTTCCCAACTTCCTCACCGAAAAAAGTCCTCTCCGGAACAGAGGTTCTCCGGGCAGTCTTGGTCACATCGACAAGGCCGAAACCTCCGCTGGGCCCGTAGCCGTGGCCCGCACTCTGGTCAAACCCAGGGAGCTCGGGCAACTGCGCAGCAGGGACACGGCGAGTCCAAAGAAGGCACAGAGCGAACGTGCCTTGCGACAAATCGAAGAGAGGGGGCCCTGCCCTCCTGGTGAGCTTTGGAGCTCGATGCACCACGTGGTCTCGCCTGCGACCACCTACAGGGCTCTGCAGGCAACTTGACCAACTTACAATGACTTCACTTGCCGGGTCTGACCAGCTCGGCTTTGTGGGGCCCTTCAGGCCACACGTGACCAGCTGAATGACGAGCGGGGCGCAGTGGCAGTGATTCTGACTGTTCGCCCCACCAGTCTCTCGCATCCTCAGGCTCCGGGTCTCCACTAAGGCGGACATCCCAAGAAGCCTCGCCTCTAACTGTTCGGCGTCGTTGCCGATGACCCAGACCATCGCAGAAGCTTGGAGGTCTGACGCGGACCAGCGAGCCTCACTAGACGCTAGCCCCACGGCCACAAAAGGACATAGAGCCTTTTTTGCAGGGGTGCCCGCCTCTGCTACGAAACCAGGAACTTCTTCGAAGGCAGACTCTCGCCAGACCTGGCTGTCACGTCTGGCTCAGAGTCTTAAGCTGTGAAGACAGACCTTGCTTGCGTATCCTGAAGAGATGAAGCTTGACTACGACCGTCGGTGGTTACAGCCCTTTCGCAAGGCCTTTGTGATAATCTTCAATCTCTGCACAAATGCACACCGAGCCGCTGTTATGTCCCGCTGCAAACCGAGAGTTGCGAGAATTGCAGGTCCGCGCCTCAAAGTCCAGAGGCGGGCTTTTGGCGTTTCCGGGCTACGGCCGCGGCAGCTTATCCGACAAGGCACGCAGCAGGTGCCCAGCTTGCAGCTTGGCAATGCCCCTGCAACACCTGCCCCGATGTAACCCAGCCCTTTGAACGCATGAGTAATGCAAGGTTCTAGGGCTGGAAAACTCTCTGCCTCCCCACAGCAGCCCAGCAGCGTCTCTGTGACGGCACGGCGTCGGAAGGCTTTGCCCTGAGAAGCAAGGAGTCGTCAGGGGCTCAGAGCACCGCGAAGTCCCTTTTCTGCCTTGGGAAGCTCTGAAGCCCACCAGGTCCTGCTTGCACGGAATTAAACAAAGAAGCCCAAAGAAGCCTCAAGATGTCCCAAGACGTCAAGACGTGCCTGACAAGGCCGGTCCGGTGGTGTACCGTGGCCAGGAATCGCTCGGAGGGGTCCTCGCAAAACAGCAAACTCGCCCCACGAGGAGTTAAAAGACCAAGAAGACAGAAGACTCTTAGACTCTTGAAATTCTTCCATCGCCAAATGAAGCCAAGATGCCAGTTCCAGTCCGGTCAGCTCGTCCATTGGATGCCGCGCTGAGGGAGCAGCTGCCGTAAAGTGGTCTTTGACCGTGCACGGCCACACACCTCGGCAAGCTGATGTCTGCTGTGTTATACTGAGAGGCTGACTGTTGATCATGATGCTTCTCTCTTAGGCACCGGCACAGCTCCTGGCCAGCAACCACAAGGTGCGATCGCGCCCAGCACAGGGCCGTGGCTGGATGCATGCCCAACACATGGAGGCGAAAGTGCGCTAGCCTCAACAAAGTCGTAAAGTCTTTGCAACAAGTCTTGCGACAGTAGAGAATCCATACCAGACTTGGGAAAGAGGCCCGTCTGTGGCGCTGAAAATCTGTATTTTCGCCATTGCCGCATTGATGCTGAGCACTGCGAGAACAGGGTTCTTCTTGTGCCAAGCCTTCGGCTCTCGAAGCTGAGACTTGCCGTCTCGCCAGACTTCCCCGTGCTTCCAAGATGCCAGGGCATCGCAGCGCTGCTCGAAACGCTGCTTGCGCCGAAGCGAATCTTCGAAGAAGAAGAGGAAGCCGGGATCGCCTCCTCGGAGATGAAGGTCAGCGTGTCGCTGTGGTGAACCGCACCCAAACGCCCCTGACCCTGCCTGTGCCCACGGCAATCAGTGGCAGCTCTGGATGCGCAGCACAAATGGCGCAACCTCCTGTCTGCCTCAGTTGGCAAAGCCTTACCTCTTTCCTATCCATGCGCTGCTATCAGAATCAGCATCTCGTCACTGACCCCGAGGCAGCAAGCTTTGCTTTGAGTGCCGGGCCATTCTCTCATGAGCTCCCGGGAAAGCCACCGCAGGTTCCCGAACGACCATTTGTCTCAACTACTTTGTCCTGTTTCACATCCCTTGCACATGGCGGGCGAGAAAACAATGCTTGTCATGTACCGAAAAGACGTAGGCTGTTCTGACACGGCAATCTGAGCATTCTGTTCAGTGCAAGCTACTTGCACTGTGACTTTGCATGACTTTGCAAAACAGTGGCTTTTTCGATTGAGATAGCCGCGACTGTGTCAGGGAGGTGCTTGTTGATGTGCTCAGTAAGTCAGGGCTAGTTGAAGCCATAACCAAGTTCGCCACACTTGCAGTCTGGCTTGAGCATGAGCAATGCACCGCGGATGCTGCACTGAAGCGCGCATTTGCTGAGGGCATGTGTTTCAGGCTCAGGAACCTTGTGAGCCTGAATCACGCTGTGGCGCAGGCTTAGGCAGGTCACCGTTTACTCGTCTATGCTGTGCTTCTTGTGAGCACTGAGCTCCAGATCCCCCACTCGCTAAGGTGGGCCAAGCGCACGAGATGTGAAGATATGGAGGATTCCCCTCCATGAAGTCACATGAGCTCTACCCGACTCTACCCGAAACCGCGGTGACTATCCAGCTCAAGGTGCCACTGGGCCTGCCTGTGGTCACGCTCGTCCAACTAGCTACTCCCTGTCGCCGGCTCGTCTCCAACTCAGCATCAGAACCCATCAATACACGGATGCTCTCCAATGTCACTTCCGGAGAAACCGGCTTCAGATGAGGCCTAAATCATGTTCAGGAGAGAAGATCTTCCTTAGGAAGAGTCTCAGCCCCTTCTAGGAATTTCACTAGCACTAGCAGACAGAAGTCTGTCGTCTAAATCAAATCAAGTGGAAAACATGAGAGGGCGCCGATACCTGCCACCTTGTCAGAATCCACATACATGAGCAAGCTGCAAGCAAAGCCATGCAAGGTTAAGGTGCCGGGCCATGCCAACCCTCATATGGAATACGAGGGCGCTGTGGCCTCAGTGTGACACTTAAAAAACAAAGCTACATCACTAGCTGTTGGCCGCAACAAGTGGTCTCAAGAATCTGCAACGAACTTGCGGACTGGACTTGCGATTCTAAGCGACCTGCTTTCACGACCGAATTGCTGCCGATTCCGATCTTCATCCTCACCATTCTTGACCCGGCAAGCTCTGGAAAATCCCCGCTGCGATCTGATTGCCGGCTCCCCAGGTGCCAAGCAGACGGTACTGACCAGGTCCCAGTTCCTTAGAAAAATCGAAATCGATCGCCAATCTGGGTAGCCATGGTCATAAGCTGCAGGCACTGATGTCCTTCAGGTACTTCGGAGACAGGCCCTTGAGGCAATCCTCCTGACAACAGGCCCAGCAATCATCCTGCGAGGCGAGTGCGGGAAGAGGCCCGAGGCCGGTGCATTGTCAACGCGCCTCTCCTTGCAAAACGAGAAACGCGGCGCGGACTTGGCCTGAGTTCTGACGCATGCAGAACTGGACCTGGAGGCAAAAAACACACGAGCGGCGCACTCGAGTCAGGCGTGAGGCCAAGACCTTCCAAGTGAGCAGATAAGAGACATGCATACAGGCCGTGTAGGCTTCTGAAATGCATCGCTTCAGCCACAGCAAGAAAGCATGTCGTGACATTGCACACATGGTGGCAAGCATCCCTGTGAGTGGCAAGGCGACCAGCGAACTATGAAATTGCACGGTAGGCTCCTTGCACGTCTTCTGATGCCTCTGCCCGTAATGCTTGTGATGTTCTATCCAACCGATGCTGGCGTTCGTCTTTTCTATGTAAGTCTTCCGGCTCGGACGCCGGTGTCGTCGTCCGCAGAGGTTACGTCAGTGGCCGACACATGCACGATCGTGTGAGCCCCAACCCCGCTTCCACTGCAAGGGTAGTTGGTGCCACTGATCTCAATCTTCACACCCTTCAGCTGTCAGGCTCTCCAGACAAGTTTCTTTATTCTTCGAGCATTTAGCGGCTCTGGTGGATATGTACTCAATGGGTAAGCCACGCACAACGGCTCATGTGTTCTCGATCAGAGTGGGGCACGAGCAGGATCCGACAATCAGATGTAACTAAAGATCAGGTGGGATCGAAACTGCTCGGATCAGCTGGTGTTCCGGAGAACAAGCTCGAAAACAAGGAGTACCATCAGAAAAACAAAGCAACTGTGAAAGGAGTGGCTGGTTCCCCATGTTCCCCAAAACCCAAAGACCCCAAAGGAGTGAGCGGTTGCGGTCCACTCAACAAAAATACAATGTAGTAGAATGGGTGTCAACTCCAATACCCTAAACAGAGTGAGTGCTGCGGCGCAGAAATCCGAACAGGAGTGGCTCGTGGTCGAAACCCCACACCTACACCATTGAAAGAGTGCCTGGTTCCCAAAATCCCAGCCAAAACCCTGAAGGAGTGGAGTGGTTACAAAGAACCGAACCCTAAACATCCTAAACCTGGGATGACCCTGAAAGATGATATCTAATTATATATAATTCGCGCCCCTGCATGATCGCCTCTGGGGCCGGTTCCGACTCGATTCGCCCGATTCGATCACAGGCATTGAAGCACCCTGAGCCCTGCCAAAGCTGGTACGAGTACCGCACCGGGGCCACCTGGTGCGCCTGTATCTTAAAATGGAGCACCCCGAGATGAAGAGTCGAAGGTGGCATGAAGTTGAAACAATGCTCGACAACCTTGTGACGCCTGATTCCTGCATTTCTGGAACGGGCACTGGGGAGCCCATCTCGAACGGCGCAAACAGCAGAAACCTATCGCAGAGCATGTTACATGACACATGACTCATGTTGTGCTTTCTGCCTCGGTGTCCTTGGTCAGCACCATACCAACATCCTATCGCAGCAGCAGTGTTGCCACAGGTCTAAAGCAGCTCGATCTCCAAGAAACGAACGACAAGATCAGGCTCGGTCCATTCGGTAATGACCCGGCGGTAGGTTCACTGTCGACCTGTCCACATTAGACGCAACCTCGTCATGCAGCCTGATTCGCTGAATCTTCAGCCTTCCAATGCGCGGAAAGCGCTCGGACCTAGGATGCACGTGCGCGAGCCCTGCCAAGCGCAAGATCTATGACAGATGTGCAGAGCAACAAGTGGCCCACTTGGACATGGTGCAAACCTTCGGTTGCAGATTAAATCTCGTGAGACACACATTCATGTGAGTTGTATGGTACCGAACTACGCAGATCCGGTGCCAACCTTCTACTGAGGCTACATTTGGCTCCCTCCCACTTTGGATGTAGAGATCGCAAGGTCCCGACAGGCTGGCGTCTCTTCGTGCTGTTGCAAGACTCTATGACCTTACAAGGCTCACGTTGGACCTTAACCTTAACCCGGTCCTTTCCTCTCAAAAAACATCGCAATCTCGACTCTGTGTGTAAAGTGCCCTGTGCCCAGCCTTGTCCAATTCAAAGAGCGTCGGATGACGCACCTGAGCAGCCGGACATGATGGCGGCAGTTGTCATAACAACCCTGGCAGTATCCTTGTGGTACCTGGCTAGTAACTACTCTGGTATCTGGAACAATGAACGAGGTTCAGAGGCCAGTACTGCAAGCATGCTTGCAGCCGGTTGGACAATGGAAGCACAGACTTACTACCTAATGGAAAAGCACAGTAAGCTTAAACGCACGTGCATACTGCGTGCGACTGTGTTCGGTGTTCGGTGATGGCGACTGCAAAGGTCTGCACCTGCGGCTGTTCCAATCCGCGGAAGCTGTGCTGAATCCCTTCATGTCACTGAAGCTTCTATGGGGTCTTATTGTGCTGGGCTCTTGGCACTCTTGGCCTTCGGGGACCCCTCGAGCCAAGCATAGGGCAGAATTACAGCACCGCAATTGCATTCCGGCGGTTCTGGCTCAAGTCATCCCGTGCAGGTACAAGGAGATGCGAGCGTTGAAGCTCGTTTCAATGACTCCAGTGAGGGCGAGCCAATCGTTTGGATCTCAGCCTGCTGAGGTCTTTGACTCGTGGACAAGGTGGCAACCGCAAGGGCGGAAAAAGGAGTAAATGGAATAAACTTACGTACAGTGACAAACATTGAGGTACGGCCACACGAGTTCGGCGAAGAGAGTTAATTGATCAATGGTGCCCGCTGCTGCATACGGCACTGGGCTAAGAAAGGGGATTCGCATGCTCTTGGCATGGATCAGAAACTGGCTAAACGTGTCCGGAAAGAATCGCAAACGACCGACACCCAACTGCACACATACCGCGCTGCTAGGCTAGAAGGCGTCAGCGGCTTCGAAAGTCTCAGCCGTCGCTGTCCTCCTCGCAGGCCTGTACACAGTTACACAGCAGAGCCCCAAGTCCCATAATCCCATGACATATCCGGTTTTATTCGCTGGTGCCAGTGCCTTTGAATCGCCACCAGAGGATGCAGCAGCAGCCTGCAAAGCCCGCGCTCCACATGTCGCAAGCGACCAACTGAAGCTCTGAGCTGCGGCTTTGCGCACGTCCCTCTTTTGCTGCGGCACTACGTGTGTTGGATATTGAAAGGTGGAAATGCAGAGGTCGCCTAAGGCGTAAAGCGTGAGTCGAGACATGACATTGCATGTGGACAGCACCTCTACCTGGCGTCCATGCTGGCACGGGCTCTTGTAGCCCACTAGATACTCACTGGCATGAGTGGAATGTGGTCCGGCGGGCGCGAGGCAAAGTACGTTGCAGGCGACGTTTCGCTAGCCGCCCACTTCCTGACATCGATTATGTTTGGGGCTTGCCGGCCCGGTGGCGTGGGGCCCCGCTGCTTCCCTGCCAAGCGTCTGTAACTCTTCCACGTCCGCCTTCCGCATGCCCAATTCAACTGCTTGCCGTCCACGCTCTTTGCTCAGCAAGTTGGTAGTCAGCAGGTCCTGAAATGCTCTCTACAGCGAAATTGTGGCAGCTAACCGGGGACCCCTCTACTTGCTGCTTGCATCTCGGCGTCATGCAGAAGCTTCGGCGGTGCTTCTTCATCCATTCGGGGGAGAAGCAGCTTCTGGTAGTCATCAGCCTTCAAAGTGGCCTTGCAGTATCCAAGCAGGCATGGCAATGAGCCTGTCGTGTTGCATACTTAGATGCCAGTCCATCTCAAGACAAGTCGCCATAAAGACGAAGCCTGCCCAGAAGCCCTTCTTGGCTGAGATCTCAGCCGCCAGCTTCTGCTCCCAAGCCAGGAACACCGGAGAAGGCATCTGACTTCCTGTGCAGATGTTTTCCTTGCACGATGGACGGAGACAGAACTAGACAGCGGCAATTTTGCATGGCCAACGCCTCACCGATGCCAAGTGACGAACGGATGCAGCAGAAATCTTTGCACTGCTAACCGACCTTCCTCGTCCAAGTTGAATATCGACACCTCGAAGGGAAGACAATGAGACAATGTCCAAGCACATTCAACTGCTGCAGTCCCTGCGAATGCCAAAGATAGCCAAGGGCGTGGCCATCGACATGGCAAAGCTAATCAGTCTGAACCTCGGGCGGCAGATCGGATGTCTCTGCCGGCCTACTCCGGAGCACCCATGTGTGTGAACATGGGATTTAGCGAGTGTGTCGTGGACCTTACCCGGCTCGCTATCATAACGCACGAGCATTTCACATGTTTGTTGATCGCCAGGTGTGTCCCGCAGGACTGCAAGTATCTCTGTGCGCCGACGCCGAAACCCCACACGAAAGTGCCAAGGTGCCACTGTTGCAATGAGTAGTCATTAGCAAGAGTCGTCGAGACGAACTCAATTTGGGTCGTTTTGATGGCGAGCACAACGATTCCAAAGAGGCCTGACAGCATCTTCAATTGGCATGTTCCTCTTGCATTTACTAAGGCCATCCTTCTGATGCTCGATTTACTAGCCCTGGCTACAACACAGGCCGAGCTGTGGCTATGACACAGCTCGAGCTGTCTCCAATAACCTTTCGCAACTGCGAATTTAACTGCTCAGGCTTTCCAACATTGGATCTTGCCCTGCCTGCAGCTATGTAACCGAAAGCCTCGAACGGGGCCATCACGTACTGCATCTTCGGGTTAAAGAACAGCTTGCCTTGGTGCCAGTGTGGTGCCAGACCCTGGGTAAGCTAGTGCAGCCTAGCAGTTGCACGCCAAGATTTGGCAAAGACTTCATACCGGAGCTGCATTCCTCCGTCACCCGCGTAACACGCTGAGAGAGTCGGGACAACGAGATATTGCGCAGGAGCCTGAGATGAAAACACACCCTGGGAGCGTCGAAAAGCTGCCAGGCTCACGAGTTCACTAGTCACTAATTGCTGCAGTGGCACTGCATGGACGACCAGCTCGCAATGTCTTCCGCAGCATTGGCAAGCACCAGGCCCATGTATGAAAGGTTGGGAGTCTGTGTCCACATCATCAACCTGATGAATCGCACAGCGTATGCCAAAGACTGGTTGCTCTGCTCAAGACAAACATTGAATCCATGGACCTGTAGACGAGAACGCTCCAAAACCATCCAAGCGCAATCAGCTCGAAATAGGCCATGTAATATCTCATCTGATTGAGTGGCCTTCGTTGGAAAAACACGAACCCGCATCTCTCACAGTTCCTGACCGACATGCAACGCACCTCGCAAAGCAGAGCTTACACATTTGGCAACGCCAGCTCTTCGGCCAAGAGGCTCTTGTGGATGGCGTGGCGGCAATGACTTCAAGTTGAGATACATTCCTTGCCCACATGCCCCACGTGCAGTCTGCAAGTTGCCACCTTCTCCCTGCGCACACTTCGAGTTTGGCCTCCTGTGGTGATGAACATCCGAATCAGCAATGCCAGCATGGAGAGGCCACGCATCGTCAAATCTTTGGAAACGAGAGCCTCGAGCTGGGACGTGTCCATTGCGCCTGAGCTCAGGATGCTGTGAGAGGTTGTGCGCACTTTGGGGGAGATAGAAATGGCATCTCAATGGGGCGAGGGAGATGGTATCCGATAGAACTCCACAGGTTGGGCATGCAAAGCTCACTTCTTAATCTTGCAGCCTGCCAGATCTCGGAAAGACGGACATCTTTTGACTTCTCACGTCTGTGGTCCCATGAGGCATGGGGTCATATGAAAATTAGACAGGCCGCCGCCCTGCACAAGGCCAGGGAAGAAAACATCCTTGCCCAAAGTCGTGAAGTAGAAGTAAAGCTCCTCCTTGGTTGGCAAACGAACTACAGCGCTTGTGCAGACGCTTCAGTACCGCAGTCTGTTCAATTGACAAGGTTCATATCTGTCTGGACCAAGCATGAGAGCTTCCCTCGTCACACGATTGCTGCCTTCTTGTACAAGAATGAGCGCATCCATGACGGCCTCGCTACGATTGTCGGTGTGCGGAGGCACATGTTGGCTACCATGAGTCATGAAAGTCTGCATGACTTGCTGTTCTGCAGCCACTTGCCTGCCACACAGAAGCGAAGAAGAAGAGCTTCAAGACCACGTCCAGCCACAGGGTATTGCGGTCCAAGAACTTGACCCCATCATCCTCTGATGCAAAATGGTCATACAGCAGCCGATTGGCGAAGTCATACAACCTTAGCCGGGTGACAGGACTGCCACCTACGAGTCGTGCATGCAACATGAATTCGCTCGGCTATGCCATGGCAGACAAGCCTGCCTGTCCAGCTTAGATCTAATCCCAGGGACGGATAGGCCACAACCAGCCATGTCACAGCCCCGAGTAGTTTTAGCCACTGTACGCCAGACATGGCTCTACCAAGAACTCAGAAGTAAGCGAATCGTTGAACGACTATGGACGGTTGGAGTGCTTCGAGTCTTACTGGCTGCTGCTTGATTGCGAGCTTAGGGTTTACCTGATGTGTTCCTGTATGCATTCTCCCTGGGAGACTGTGTGACTGTCCTGTTGGATGTCATCGAACGCCTGCCATGAGCAACAGCTCAACTTGTCTGACTTGGTTGGCTCTTGCACCTATCGCGTCTGGTGCAACAAGAAGTGCACGACGAGCTTGGTGTGACTGAGCACAATTGCCTTGAGCTCCTTGATCTTCTTCCGCTTTCTCCTCTTGATCTCGCCTTTGCGGCAGAGATGGCAGTAGGGGCAGTCGTCACCTCGGACAGTCTGCAAACAGGGCATCAGCAAAGCATGACTTTTGGCTACCGGGACGGCAGTGTATCCAGATATCCAGAAACTGAGTATCCATGCTGTTGCGGCATCCATCCGGCTTGTACAAAAAGTATGCGCAGGGCCTTAGATGGCCAGAGTTCCATGGCCTGAGGTCCAAAGTCCTCCACGCTGCGACTGCGTACGAAAACTTTTGCACAGGATATACATAAACTATGGGCCCCACTTGCACTCGCCCCGATTGTGCGCAGCTTCCATGTTGGGCCACCTCGGACATGATGGGTTAAGGACTCGTCCGCAGGAATGTCATGAACCGGGGCCGTGGCTTGGTGCGCCAGGCAGTGACACACATCACAGTGGGCGCAGACTGCCAGGGATCTGAGCCAAGGCGTAATGGGGGAGGGGAGGGCGGGGGGCATCGTTTCACTTTGTGGCGGCTATCCGGGGCGGCGGCTCTCTGTGTCGTCTTCGGAGGTCATGGAGGACATGACAGGTAGGTTGTAGAAGGTGTTCTTGATCTGACAGAGGAGCATTTCAGCGTTTGTCAACTGCAAGATCTCTTGGAAGAGAGCCTCCAGCTGAGAAGTAAGATCCTAGGAGTCAGTCTGTGTGAGCATGCTGCCGTCACCAAGGTTAGCTCTCGGTCAGAAGCAGCTGAGGAGTGCGCTACCTTGCCCAGGAAAACGTCCTCTTGCAACTGCTCATCATAGTCATCCGACTCATCCTGCCATCATCAGGCACAGAGCCATGCGGGGAGGCACGACGCTTCACATTCCACTGCACGGCTCCAGGCACCGATGTGGCACGCACAGAGTGGCACAACACACTAGGCTTCCGGCGGCCCAGTCCGTCAAGGGCCTCAAGGCCAGCTGCACTTGATTCAACAGCCCGAGCCGCCACCGCACCCCCTGTATGCTTGAAGTTAAGGCGACGTCGTGGGCAATGGCACCTCCATTGCTGCCTGTTGTGCAGCAGATGCCTCAACTGCCAGTCAAACCTAGATGATTCTGCGGTGGCACATTTGAGGTTCTGACCATCTCCTCATCCGGCTTTTGGGGCGCCGAGGATGAGGACGAAGCGCCTGAAACAGTGTTGAGCCCAGGACAATCCGCAAGTTTCTCATTTGCACTGGCAATCGGCCTCCTTGCGATGTCAGATCCCTCGAACCCCGAGACCTGCACAATTGTGCATCGAGTCTGGCCTGCTCCAAATCCTTTCTGGGGACTGGTGCAAAACATGACGATGATCACTGCAATCTCTTTCGTTAGTTATTGTAACATGCCCTGGAAAGGACGACCACGGGCACTGACATCAGGGTACAAGTTGCCATCTGCCCCCAAATCCCTTCTTCTATGTTTCTGGCAGGGCTGGCAACCAATTGCTTACCCACTCACTTAATTGCGTAATCACTTTCTCACTTACTCACTCAGAGAGTCACCCCCCAATCAGTCCGTCGTCCCTTCGTCCGTCCGTCAGTCTGTCTGCTTGACTGTTTGTTTACTTGTCTAGTTGTTTAGCTGTCTAGTTCTCTAGCTAGATAGTAAGCTAGTGAAAGTAGTTCGCTAGTAAGGTTTAAAAAAGGTTGTCTAGCTAGTTAGTTAGTTAGTCAGTTAGTTAATTCGTTAGTTATTTCGTTAGATAGTTAGTCAGTCAGTTAGATAGTTAGATAGTTAGTTTGTTTGTTAGTTTGTTAGTTTGTTAGTTTGTTTGTTAGCTGCTTAGTTAGCTAGTTAACTAGTTTGTTTGTTTGTTTGTTAGCTAGCTAGTTCGTTAGCTAATTACTCAGTTAGTTACTTGGTCGGTTAGTTGGTTAGTTAGATAGATAGCTGCTTGGTTTGTTAGTTGCTAGTTAGTTAGTTGGTTAGTTGGTCGGTCGGTCGGTTGGCCAGCTGGCTTGTTGGCTACTTGCTTAGCTGATTACTTCGTTAGTTGGGCAGGCCAGTCGCTCAGTCAGCTAGTCTGGCTAGTTTGCTTAGTCTAGATAGCTTGGCTAGGCGAGATAGTTTAACTAAGTTTGTTTAGTTAGTTCAAACAGCGTAGATAGTCCATAGCTGGTTCAGCGACCTTACTTAGCCTAGCTAGCCTATTTAGCTTAGCTAGAATTGTTGGCTTAGGTCTTAGGTTCTTAGCTAGTTTCTGATAGTTAGTTGGTCAGTCAGGAAATCAGGAGCCAGTCAGTCTGGCAGTCCGTCAGTGAGTCAGTCACTCACTCACTCACTCACTCAGGTAGTTAGCGCGTTAGTGCGTCAGCGTAGTTATCTAGCTAGATAGGAAGATAATTGAGTTGCTAACTTACTTTGTTCGTTCGTCCGCAGATAGATGGCTAGTTTGTTGACTAGTTAGTGAGCTAGCTAGCTAGCAAGCTAGCTTGCTTGTTTGTTAGCTAGATGGCTGGCTAGCTGGCCAGCTTTAATTCATTCGCGAGTCAGCTAGTTAGTCAGCCATGCACAGATCATCTATCGACATATTCACTTACTTATCTATGTCTTGCAAGTCATCCAGAGATTCGTCTAGATATTTACACCCATATGTGGTTAGATTCCTCTAGCCTGAATTTCACATGTGGCATGCATGCTGGAACCATATACATATACCGAATCGCATGTAATCTCTCGTACATAGACCCAGTTTACAGGCCATATAACGACAAACAAACAAAAGCGTACAAGGAACCTCGAACAGCCCTCGCACACACCATACAGAATCGGAAGCCAAGCCAAGCCAAGCCAAATCAACAAAAGCCAAGCTAAACAATTTTGAACCCAGTAGTTTCATGACCTATCCTGACAGCACATCCTCTTGTAAAGACCCATTCGCTTAAACCCCCAAACCTAGCCCCAAACCCCTGCATACACCGGGCTCATTGGCTCACTCCCTGACCCTGAAAGACCAGCATTTGATCTTCTCTTGTTCCGATGCTTGTGCCGATGTGTAGGAAGCCTCTGATCAAATCGTTTTCCGATTTTTTTACGCCGATACCCGGACACCGGCATGCGGCCGTTCTTTCATTGTATCCGTGTGCCGGAATCGATTATCCATTCCGCCGTTTCCAACCACCTCGGTACATTGCCATGCACAAAGCATCTGAAAAAATGTCGTGGGCGCATGTGGGCGCATATCTGGCATGTCATATCTTTGCACCCAACACCTTACCATACAAAGCTCTAGGTAACCCGTAAGCAGTGAAAGCTTCATCGAATCTTCCCTTTCCAAGTCCCTTCACGTATCTGTCAAAGTTATGCGCCTGGAAAAGAAGCTTTCGACGAAGCTGGACATCTGTTCAAAGACCGTCCGGGGCGAACAGTGTGAGCACGTGAATTGGAAGGAGGGTGTGGCTTTGCAGGCTTGATGAGTGTCCGGTGGGCTGCGTGGGGTCTGTTGGGCCCATCTGGACCAAGCTGTGGGCGCATCTGCTTGCAGCGACAAGTGATATGATGCTGTGCACTTAGATGGTCTTTGCCCTTGAGCCTGCAAGTGCAGACACGAAACTGGCTGCCATGATGGATGTAGAGACCCCGTGCCATCTGATCCATGAGTTAATATTGTGCCAACGTCTTCACGGGCAGACCGCGGTCATATCCCATCTTCAGTTGAGCAGGGTCAGACGTATGCCTATCCTATCCTATCCCTTTGCAAGGTGCCGGAGTTCAGAAATGCGTTCATGCAACTTGCCGACTTCGTCATTCTATTTCGCAAGAGCGCTCGCATGCAAGTCAGGATGGACTGTCCACGAGAAGTGAATTCTGACTCCACACCGGGCCACACCGCGGCAGCGGGCAGCCGAAGACCCACAACCCGTCCGACACGGCTATCAACATCTTACAACGCTGCGCAACGCCAACTCGATGTCTTCATTGCTAATCAACATCAACGCTGCTCCAACACAAGCCGCCCCACACTTCGCGGGGGTCAGCCCGAATAATATAGACAAACCAGGAACAGATCGAAACCCCTGCCAAATGCTGAATCGCATGCCCATATGACATGTCTGGGCAGGAGGACTTGACCCGCGTCAACTTTCACTCTGCTGTCTCTCGGCTGGAGCCACCTTATAAGATGCCGTCCACATGGGTGACTGTGATAGGCTAGCTCGTTTTCTAATATCAGACTTGCAGCTAACATCATGGTTTACACTAGACGAGATGGTTCATCATCTTCCCTTGAGGAAGAAGTGAAACGCGTTGTGGGACTCTGCAGCCTTGGCTACAGCTGGAACCTCAGAGACCACACAGGGCTGGAAGTAACTCAACTTCTACAGCAGCTGAGATCGGAACTGCCACTGTTCCGAACCATCGTCACTCTCTTCTGTCTCAATCATACCAGGAAATATTGCCTCAGATTGAGCTCGGATTTCTTAATTCGGAATGCATTTCGTTGAAGTCTGTTGCAGGACTTGTTCTGCATGGCAAGTAGCCTTGTCTCTGAGCTCATTCTCCTGTCAATAGAGACTAGAAAGTCTACAGCCAGCGTGCATCGTGACTGTCACAAAGCACGCGCCTGGATCACGAGCTTGCGCTTCGCAGCGCTGCTCCATGTGAAATCGGCACGTGCAGAAGCCTTGGCCATTTATGCCCTTCCTTGAGCCTTGCTCTGGGAACTGGATTGTGATATTGGGCTCTGTGCCTCTGTTAAGCCTTTCAGCTCACCAGCCAGAATTCGACCAACCTCGCCATGAGTTTGCCATGCCTGTGAAAGCTGGCATCCTGTGAAGCTGAGGTCACCACCTGATTGAGCCTTGCCTGGATCAAATCCGCTTGGTGGTTCATGCGCCTGCAAAACGACTAGGTTGTTAACCACAGAATGTCTCACCAGGGCGCTTCCCTGCAAAGCTGAAACAGTTCTCCGCCCTCTACTGCTGTCCCAAGCTGCACAATCATGGATTCCGGATACCAAACAGTTCCAGTCCCCACGGGCCTCATCCTTTCGACCCATAACTTGGACATTTTCTTGTTCTTGTCCAGAATAGTAATGAGCCGGCAGAGATCGGCTCCTGCGTGAGGCAAGCCGCTGCGAGCTCCCGATAAATCCGAATCGCCGCCGTCCTTTCGCTTGTCCCTTGACCTTCCACAGCTGATCCAAAGATGCCAAGGCAACAAAAACGGCTGTTGGCCTTGAAGAGGCCACTCAAGAACTCGATCGGGCTCAATGCCCCGCTCCTGGAACTCGGAACGCTGTCAACGCAAGTTGCGCTATGCTGAGACCGCAAATGCAGGCACAGCTTCTTGTCCACATCCATCATCTCGAACCTGAATAAACTTGTGTCGCACAGCACCGGAAAAACGAGGGGCCTCGCGCCAAGCCAATTCTTCGAGGAGCAGATTTTCGGCTTCCACAGCCCCAACTTCCAAGAACTTGAGCTTCTCCGTCATTGGCCCGGTCCTGCACAGAGACTCTGTTACTCCACGCAAAAGGACGGCAGCCCAAGCCCAAGACGTCCTCAGCACCTTCCGGAACTCTTTCATGTCCAGCTCGCCGTTGAAATCGGTGTCGCAATCCTTGGCCGCCGAACTTCGGACGTAGAGGGCCTGTGAAGTATGAAGCAGACGAGAGGCCCCGACTCTCTTCATGCGTACGAGCAGCATCGAACTCTTTCAGCATGGACATCATAAGAAGCTTCTCCGTCTTGGCCACCAAGGCAATCTTGTTCTCCTGCCGGAATCCATGCAGAACTTGCTGGTGTTTGTAGGGATCGCTTCCGTCCATGTCGGTCCTGGGTATCCTGAGAGATGATTGTCATCCTGCAGTAGCTACTCAGAAACCACATCGGCCATCGAAGCTCACCAGACAAAGTTTGCACAAGACATGCTGCAACACTCTGAAAGCATCTCTTCGGATGCTGCTAGGCCCAAGCAAGGGCTTGTTCACAGCAACTGGGCTCGGCACCTCTCCACCTGACAGTTTTGGGGCTGTCCTAATGCTTGCGCAAGCCGAACTCGAAACATCCTGAGCTGGACGCCATAATCGCCAGGAGAATGTTCAAGGTGCCAAAGCTCAGCATTAACATTGTCAGATAAACGACCTAGGCATCAGCAAACGCTTCTCACAGCACCATACGTTGCTCTACTGTTTCGGAGAGATGCTAACAAGGGAACTGCACAATGCTGGCTTCAGCCTGGGGACGATAAGGCCGAGAGGTGCGTAGCTCAGGATTGGTCTCAAGATATTCTGATGGACACTGTCCAGAGTCATGACCTCAAAAAACCCAGGACAGAAGCGGCAAGTTGAGAAACCATGACACATGCAAAAGAAACATCGTGCCAGGCCTGCAAAATGGTGTACAAAGACCTGGCTGGAGCATGCACCGGGTACGAGACTGTCGGGACTTGAAGAGCCAGAAACATAATGGAGGTGTTAGCCGAGAGACCGGGATACCGTGCCACAATACAGGTCTACATCCAGCCAGAGCTCCCTGGCTGCCTCAGTGCCGCGACTACCGCCCACCCGGGCGTGGGATAGCAGGGGTCCTGTTGTACCGCGCTTCAGTACGGCTTCAGGGAAAAACGGAACTTTGGCCCATCAGGCGCATGAACCAGGCTCTTCGAAAACGCAAAGTGCCTGTGCCGAGTGTCAGTGTCTCCTCCAACCAGGGATGTGAGCGCCACCGCCAGCATGTAGGCAAAGATAAAGGCCGCTGCTGACATCCAAAAAACTGAAGGCAAGGCATCGATAAACCTCATGTCCGTCAACTCGGACTCAGGCGTGGATTATCATGGATTCCAATGCGCTGGTGCGCTTGACTCCGAAAACTCTTAACTGCGCATTAATGCCTTCAATGCCCCTATTGTTTTTTGCCAACACACCGGGCAATGCTGCAGCAATGCCAACCCAGCGCTGCGCTCCCATCCCCGACGCGTGCAAACCCAAACGAGACAACCATAACCCACTGTCTTTCCGGACCAAGAACCCCTGTGTAATTCGGAAGAGGCCCACGACCACCTTCTCGCCCTTCAGTGCACGGGCAATTCGAAAGGCTCGAAAGATGCCTTGGTCACCAGAAATCAATGGGCTGAAGTGTCGCCCGCATGCAGTTCACTGGCACATGCACCAACAGTCTGCCAAGCGCAAGTTGCGCATTGATGCTGCCCACCGCAGGCCACTACCGTTTTCCTTGGCCATACTGACCACCTTGGAGAGTCTGCCATCGCAGTTGCGCACTGATTCTGCAGACGACCACAACTCACCACCTCAGCTCTATCTGCCCGAAAATGACTAACCTTCCAAGCCGCCAAGTCTGCACAGCTGAAGACGACAAGACTGTAGTCGAAGACATTCCATGCATCCATGAAGTATTCCTCAAGTGCGATATTCTTTCATCGAAACTCGCCGGTGCTGCGCTGTGACTGTGCGAAAAGCTTTGCTCGCTTTGCAGCGAATCCTGCCTCGACCGCTGTTATTTTTGCAGTCTCGCAGGTGCATCCCAGACAAGAAACCACTGAAAGGCAGAATTTGGATTTGAGGGTCCAGGGCAGCAGAAATATTTTGCACGCGGCTGCCCAAAGAACAAGACATGCCGGGTGACAGGTCTGTTTCAGCCAAGGCACCCAGCTGAGCTGGTTTATTCTGAGCAGCATCTCTACAAAGAAAAAGCCCGTGAAGGTGACTTCAGTGATGAAGAATGGTATCCGGTCTTGAAGCCTCGAGGGTGCATGGACCAGAATGAGGGCCCGGGGCTATCGAAAATGGCTGACCGTTCTGTCACGAGGGCCCGACTCCAGGACGCCCTGATCGCTTTCGACACCTTGTCATTGCAAGACTTCGGATCCCTGCAGGTAGTGAGCGAATCCCTAACCACAAAGCACTTCATATTCTGAAACCGGCCAAGTTGCCAATAAGGACAGTATTCGCAAGGGTGACTATGACAACCAAGAAGTTAAAGAAAATGCTGGAGGCAAAGTGTCTCTGCCTGGCATGAGCCGCCCACAGAACACTCTATCGCACATATTGCTGCTACACACTGTCACAGCTGTTAACAGAGGCACCATGACTAACCCGACTCTGTTGTTCATGGCTCATGCTTGGGGGACTGCTTCTGTTGTCAAGATCCAAATCTGAATCCTGCCAACCCTGGAGCCCTTGACCTGCACTGATGCGCCGTTTTTCTCGTGTACGGCTTGAGGGTACATCGTCGGGTTCCAGGTATGCGGGCCAGGCTCAACATGTTGTAAAGTACTTGCACAGGTTCAACTCCGAGTGCGAAATGCGGCTGCACAAAGCCTGCACCTTGCGCTAACTGCTTCTCGAAAGCCTTTCCCCAACAGCTGCGACGTTCCAAATACGACGCGAAATCCCCAAACGCAACAGCTGGCATTGGCAAATCTTCCGCGGTTTTTTAAGCACGGAAGGTTCCAAGGCTTGCCAAAATCAGCCTTGAGAGGCTTTGAAGCTTCAAACACATGAAGTGGAGTTGGAAAGCACTGTAACCCACGGGCCACCACACCGACCATGACTTTCTTAACATGCAGATGAACCTAGAACAAGGCATGAAAAAGGAGCAGGAGCAGGAGCAGGGCGGCAGCGGTAGCGGTGGAACTGGCGATGGCTGTAGCAGAAGCAGCTTCAGTAGCAGTAGCAGTAGCAGAAGTGGTAGTAGTAGTGGTGGCAGTAGTAATCGTAGTAGTGGTAGTAGTAGTAGTCATAGTAAAGCAGCAGCAACAGCCACAGCAGCTGTAGTTGCAGAAGCAGCGGCAGTTGTAGCAGAACTGGCGATCGTCGTCATCGTTGCTGTTCTGGTAATCGTCGTCTTCGCTTGGTCTTGCTGCATTCTCGTCGTCGCCGCCGTCGTCGACACAGTATGAGGAGCAGGGGCTGCAGCAGCACAAAATGTTTTTGTCGTTGTAGCAAATAGCAATGATATTGACAATACGCAGCATCAGGCTACAATGATGACATTCTTTCGGACGCTCGTGCGGGTCGTTCCGCACCTTGGCGGGCTCAGGCTAGCTCTTGAGTGACCAGCTATAGGGCAAGCTCAGCATACCGGTAACCACACGGACCAAGCTAGGCCCAAAAGCAACGCAAACAAAGCTAAAAACAGCCCCATAGCTGGCCAGTCTTGCGTCGTGGCAAACTGCCAAAAGCTAGGCAAGACCTGCTTCACACGGCGGTCCGAGGACTCAGCCCGTGCGAAGCGCAAAACTCCGCCCTTGGCGCCGGTCCGACGACTTTGCACATCTTTGCACACGCAGTTGTTCGCAAAACAAAACTGTAAGCGAATGATTCACAGAATTTGTGGGTTTTGCTCGGCTGCTGTACTTTTTCGTGTACAAATTCGAACAACAACACATAACAAACCAGCTTAAAGTAGAATGGCTGATGGACCCTGGGCACGCATGAAACTGTAGCAGACCGCCAATCAGAGATTTAATCCAAAGAACTTGCACCCGCGCGACATCCGCAAGACTAGGAGGCTACCTCATCAGCCTGCGGTCTTGCACGAGGCGTCCGCCAGACTAGGAGGCTACCTCACCCTCGCCAGCGTGGGGTTTGGGACTTGGCCTAACCACCAACCGCTGCTTCAAAAGGAAACGAACACAACAGCACTATGGCATGGCCTCACCCGACGAACGGGACTTCTCGGCAACCTTGACCCGCTTGGCAAGTAGACAGCATGTCCCGCCTTACCGGACGTACGCGACTACTGACTGAGCCTTGCAGACACAAGCCTTAGCCAACGAACGGGACTATTAGGCTGACCCAAAGTTGCAGCTACAGCTTGAAGCCACTGGAATCCAGAGTGTGCGTTCGCAGATGTGACAAGTCCGGCCTCACCCGACGTACGGGACTAAGAAGATTCAGAAGATAATGACTGAATACAAGTTCGTTGTGCAGTTAAACGGTAAGCAACTAAATAATACTTGATGCACGTGAGAGCGCCAGCGTCCCACAGCTTCCGAGGACCAATACTATGACCAGGTCGCACTTTAGGGAGATCGCCTCCCCCCAGAACAAAGCTCCCGTGTACAAGTGATGTCAGTGTAGAGAACGAAGTTGGTTGGACACGTAGTTAGCAATGTGGGACCACTGTAAGCATTGGCTTTCCCTAGATTCTGAGAAGAGATGAAGTAAACAAACATCCCCTTCTTTGATCTTGGCAAGCATATGCGACCATCCCAAGCTGATGAAAGAAAACAAGCAAGTTCCCGTGTGGTCTGCGAGCAATACCGAACTAAGTACAGGCATTGGCCAGTGCATCCGATTTCAACTTCCGGAGACCAGAGGCGCAGACTTGAGGGCATTACAGAGATCTGCCGCTCGCGCAACAGGGACTCATGACCACTGTCCAGTCTCGTTGCACTTTGCATGGTGGGACTGCATCGGCGGAGCGCATCTGTAGACATGCTCAACACGTATTCATGTAGAAGCTGAGTGAAAGAAACCGAAGATCTGCTTTGCAAGCAATGCAAACATGAAGTAGCCCTGTGCCTATCCTCTCAGTTTCGCCTGAAGTGCAAGCAATTCATACTCCCCCGTCCTGCAGAAACACGGGAACCCTCACGCTTAGGAGAATAACGACTTGATTCGAAAGACGCCGGATATGGGACCGGGCCACTTCGTTTGCACGCCTGCAAGGTGCCGTGCCTGTAACCACCACTGAGAGAGAGCAGTGCTGGAGGCTACCTCATAGTAGCTGACAACACGCTCCCATGTGCAGTCTGATCTACGCAAGTTTGTGGTTTTGGGGACCCCGGACCTGTTGGTACCTCACAACTTGGGCCCTCCACAAGCTGTCCTGTGGCAATTTGACTCCTACAATTCGCGGCCGCTTGGCTAATGATGACAGCAACAACAAGAAGAATAACAACAGCCGCGGCCAGAGCAGCAATGGGGAAAAGAGCACAACGATGATGACAATGACTGTGATGACCAGAGGGCACAACAACACAGAACCACAACAAGTAGCCATCATGCAGTGTGAATGACAAGACGAATGGCAATATGAATGACAATAACAACGACAACGACCCCCAAGAAGTTCTTACATGGCGACAGTGTCACCGCTACTGTTGAGGTATTGATGTCTCGCTCCCTTGGTTCGTCGCCTGGCTTTCTTGTCTTCTGGCCATTCCGTGCGAATCTGGTCGAAGAGCGTGATAAGCCTTCGGGTTCAGGGTCGACGTGGTCTGGGGTTCGGGGCCTGGAGAAATGCACTGATACACAGTCACGCCAGCATCCCCTTCTGCACTAATTGCGACTTAGGGCTGAGACCTGTCTGGAGGATCTTCGGGTGGTTTCCTCTCCCATGCAGCACTGTAAGCAGCTCTAATTCAGCTCTGAGCTCGGTGAGATGCTTGAACAAGACAGGGGGTGTCTCCCATTCCGGAGCCGCTGCTCCACAGGACGGATTCTTCGGTTTGTTTTTCTGCACAGTGTGTCCGCCGGCCAGGTAGAGCCAAGCGATGCACAACGAGACCAACGACCTGCGATAGCGTATGATGAAGCCTGCATGCAAACGCGCTGCTGCTTTCCTTGCTCGTGTTGGATGCCTGAAGCAGTTACAGTATGCTCGACGGGGTCATTACTTGATGAGAACACCCGATGCTTCGCATGCACTGCAATGGTCGGATGTTCGCACCCTGTATTGAGCTACTGAACACTGACGACTAGCCCGGCTTCACACCGACTATGGGGAGATCATTCCCTACTGTACCCGGGGGCTTATTGTATGCATGTTCAGGGTCCGGATCCGCATTCCGGGTCCCGGTGTCCGGATGTTCCGGGTCCGGGTGGGGGTGCAGCAACAGTCTTGCTCGCTTATTCCTGCTTGGATCTGCTTGGGAGGCCCTTCGCATCCTGAGCGAGGCAGGATTGTGCATTTGGGAGGTCCAACCTCTGATCTTGACGATCTGCTCAAGTTGCTGAGTCCATTCCCAAAGGACCAGAAATCCAGAGGCACCAAAAACCCCACGACTGCACCGCTTAGAATCACAGGCATGTCTGCGCTCGGGGTATTAGGGAGAAGCTAGTTGGTCTTCTTCAAGCTCGATTGAAAGTCCTTCCTGGGCCTAGGACCTAGGAGTCGCGTTCTGCTGCCGGCGGAGGGGATGCATGCAGGCGTGCATACCTACTACTTCACACGCTTTACTTGTACTCGGCTCCTCACTCCGCCCAGCGCGATCCCACTGCCCCAAAGAAGCCGAGATTTTGCGGGGTCGCCCAACTTCTTCCGCCTCCCTGGTCAAGGCCCGGGGGCCAGCTGCATCTGTGCTTCTACTTTTTTCAACATCCTCTCGGTCTCTGACAATTGAGACATGCAGGGAAGCTAGGAGAAAGTCAGGAACGCTCCACAGCATTGCAGAAGCTGCGGGAACGACGGAAACACGCACAGAGATACGTAAAAAGGACAGGCAGTGTCCACCCAACACTCCGGAGGTCCTCCCAAGGCATTTTGCTGCCCAGCCTACACCAGACATTTGAGCCACAAACGCTGTGGATTGAATTGTTACATGAACCCGAACCTTGCCTTCTGTTCCACACGGCTGGGTGCCAGGATGCGCCTTCTTTTTACAAACAGCTTGGTGAGCGAATGGGAGCAACTTGCAGTTCTCCTGCGGCGTCGACAAGGCACGGCTGGTCTTCAGCCGGGCCAACCTTTCAGTCGAAGAACAGGCCTATGGACTCCAACGCCCTGCAAAGCAAAGCTTGGCAGGCCTCACCTCACCAGCAGCCTAGACAAGGGCCAGAGGCCCCCAGAAACTCTCAGCCGAAAACTTTTGCCATCACCTTGGGTTGAACGAAGGGATGCGGCGAGAGTAGCTTGCAATAAGCCAACATGAACAAATCTAATCAGGACGGGTCCGCATTGACGACAACTTGCAGACAGCAGGCATCCGCGAGGCGACCGCGGTGCGTACCAGGTGAATCAGGTCCATCCAGAACACGTGCTGGTCGCTGCCGGACACTGCCACGGATCCTCGAAAAGTATATTACTCTGATCGCCAAACGAAGCAGACAACTCCACTTGGTGCCCGACTCGCAGGATTGTCGCTTGCAAAGCAGCAAGGCGCCATCTGGTAGCCTGAAGTCGTCGTGCTCCAATAGACATAGAAATTCAATTGCCCATCTATATCATCTATGCAAAATACTTACGCGGCTCGAGAATGCCCAATACTGTCGTTTGCTGTGGACATTATCGCTGTGTAACCTTCACGCCAACGATTACTTAATGAAAATGCTTCTTGTTTGGGGCCCGCATCTTTCTGGGCATCATGAGGCACTTGTAGAATTGGTTGCTTGAGATGCTGGCCGGCATGCTTGAAGCTTGCTCATATTCAACTTAGAAAACGGGAAAACGCAAACAAACTGAACATGGACTGTAGCTATACTCATATCCACAGCTGGGCTATGCCCACCTCGTCCAGTCCATGTGACACAATATGCAGGGAAGGGAGGCATAAGGAGTACTGCAGAGCAATTACTGGTAACGGAGCTACGGTGGAGCAGCAGCTCTCGTAGTTGCCAAAAAATTACCAAACCCAAGAGGCATGGCCTGTGATGACAGAGACAAGACCTAACAGTCCTAACAGAACATAATCCTGAATTGACGACAATGATGGCAAGTGAAGCTAGATGTTTCGGCAGGACCAGATAGCCGGGACAGGCATATCCAAGAAATTCCAAGAATATCCCAACTTGATGCCATGAAAGCAGAGGCTTTAGAGCTCGCAAAACGAAGAGCAGGTGCTCAGCGGGCATCCACTCTCAGAACGTGCTGCTAGGTGCGGAAAGGAGCTTTCGTCTAATCACAGTCCCGTCGCACAAGCTCAGTCCACTGCCCAACAATGTCGACGTCTTGCATGGCGTCCTGGAACAAGCTGGAGGTGAGGTCCCATAGCCTTGCAGAGATCGTGTCTCGAGGGATGGCTGAAACATGGACCTCGAAATGGAAAAAATCGGAGTCAGTTCTGAGTTCTGACTGCCCGATTGGGTAATCGGTCGTCGGTGGGTGTTTGTAATCATCGGCCTCTTGGATGTTCTTCTGCTGTTGCTGCTTGCTTCCGCCCAAAAAGCTAAAACTAGGCACCAGGTGCTGCGATGTCTTGTTGCTGCAATGACTCTAAAACCCATTTACTGTCATTTACTCTCCGCGTCCAAACAACACGGCAGTAGTCGTTTCGTGGTGCGCAGAGCTTGCGATTTCCCGCTAGCCGAGCAGCAGCTCGCTGCTGTCCCAGCCAGGGATGACGGCGCACTGCCCGGCGAGCTTGAGACCCTGCAGGTCGCCTTTTAAAAGCCTCGGAGAGCTTCCGGGAAGCTTGGAGTCCCAAGAAAAGCATGAACAAACGCATACAGTAACTATTTAGGGAACTCTGAAACCCTAATCCCAAGGGCCGGGCGACGTCTGCAGCGCCGGGCTTGGGGTCGCCGTGGCTGCGAAGTTTTCACCGAAGGCCATGCCGCCCGCGCCAAGACCCAGGAAGATCCTCGAGTCCAGGACTTTGAGGGCTCAGAGCTGGGGCTTCGGACTGCGGAGCTCTGCACATTTCAGACTTTTTTTGTGCAAGATTTGAGGTTCAGGATTTTCGGATTTTAGTGTTTGGGCTTCAAGGCAAATCTCTTTGTTTCTTGTGGCGACAAGGAGAGAAACTAGGTCTGGCTCCGAAAGTCCGAGGGTCAGAGAGCCTTGCTGGACGCGCTGAACGATCTTTTCTCCAAACTGAGGTGCGAAGATGCGGTACACATAACCTTGCTCTGGGCAGTCGGTCACAGGAAGAATGCACACAGCCACTTCATGCAAACACACATTAAGCCAAGCTGCCAAGCAGATCTGCATTTCCAGAGCTGGCGACTAAAACCGAAGCCTGCTTGCATGGAGATTGCAGTGGCACTGGCAACGGGTTCTTTGTTCGGCCATGGGCCGGCTGACGATGCCTGCTCCAGCAGGGTGTAGAACCTAATTCGGCATGGAAGCCCCACCGTGCAGTATGCCACACCGTCTGACGGCAAACTAAGCATTCCGCTCCTCAATGCAGGGACTGTTGGTCTCCACTGTCATGTCCACCTGGCCAGGTCTTTAAAAGCCGACTGGATCAGGCAGAAACATGTTAGACAACGCACGCTAATGCGCTGCGGAAGGATGTCTGCGTGCGAACAAGCGCAAGATAACGCAAGCGAAGACGCCCTGCAGAAAAACCTTCCAGCTTTTCTGGCCTCCGGTTCGAGGCCCTGCGACTGTAGTCGAAACAGAGCCTGTCCGGAACGCATGCCCAAGCTCGGGCATGCACAGAATTCTATCCGCCTCCTTCTGCTGGAAGGTTGCGCACATGTCAAAAACTGATACCTCGATAGAGACGGCTGCAAGGTCTAGGGCCTTGGAACCGTTGGGTGTCCCTTCAAAGCCCAGCTGCATGTGTGAATGCGCCATCGTCGAAGCCCAAATCGCCCAAGCCACCGCAGGCACCGCTGCACTCTGCATTCAATACCCTCATGGACTGGCGACATAAAAAAGCACCCCGCAAGCACGGCCCCTGACATGAAGCTTCAAGCAGCCAGGCAGCCATCCCGGAGACAAGCCGGAAAATCCTTTCGTCAGCAGCCGCACCGCTTCGGGACTCAACCGAACGCCTGCAACACACTGCACGACGCAAAACGTGCTGGTCAAGCAGCTTCCTTGCTTGCAGGTGTTAAAGTCGTTCTGCTCGGACAGTTGATCCGAGATTTTTGGATGCCATATCACTTGCGAAGCAGACATGAAGCCGGAATGTCGGCCAAATCAAAGCATTCCGTACAATTTCGCCAGGATGATCGTTCCTAAGGGGCAACATCGCCTGGCATTCTGACTGAATTTGCGTGTTAATGATGCTTCCTGTGCTTCCGTTCATTGTGTGTGTGTGTGTGTCATCTAGATGCCCTGCTAACAAAGCCCTTATGTAGTAATTACGTACAATTTCATAGCCCCTGGTCGTAGAGGTAAGGCATCATCTTGCAAAGACTTTGTGGGGATCCGCTGGAAGGACAGGCGAGTCTACAGAGTTGCGAGATGAATAGAGGCCAAGGGACACAGGTGAACTTCTCAAGTCGAGGGAGGCGGTGTGACAATGAGCCGAAGCAACGTAGCAAAAAGATCACAAGTATCAGGCTCGATAGTTCGAGACTCGGGCTCAAAGGAAACATGCAATGCGCCGTGCCTGTCTTGATGTAATTGATAGCATTCGGATTCGCAAAGTCTTGGTCCAACGAGTTCCAGAACGAACTTGTCAAGAGCGCTCCGTCATCCAGAACCAGCACCTGGACAGAAACACTAAGTCACTAAGGTTTCACCCGGACAACATTCTTTTTTTGTGGGGTCGCCTCCCCGCTTACTCCCCGGCGTCAGCCCCTTGTGTTAATGTTTCAAGACGGCGTGGGCCTTCCCCGACCCCCCCCCCCCCCCCNCCCCCCCCCCCCGCCCGCCCCGCGGAATGGTTGGGTAGTTTGGGCACTCCTCCAACGGTTCGTGGTCCTCCCCCCTCCGCCCTGTGGAACCAGCTTCGTTCCCTGCCCCGTGTGTGGAATGCAGGGTTGAGTCTTCAGGGCTCGAGCTCGGTGTGGTACCACAGCGCACAAGCGTATGTAGGCTGTATCGGTGATGTATCCAATGTTCGTCAAGCTGCCTTCAAACCTTGGTAGTGGTCCGCGGTGCTAGCATCCTCCGTCGGAGGCAAGTCTCGGACGAGAGAGTCGAAAGCTTCCTGAGGCAAAAGATCCCAATCTGCCCCGTTTTACTCTCCACACTCAGACGTCCGACCAAGCGTCCCTTGCATCCGGAGCTTCCAGTCCGGAGGATGCCAAAGCTACCAGGGGCTTCTTGCCACTCAGCACCAAGCGACCTCTGGCTTCACCCGAGTATGCCGAGTGGCCATGCGCACAAAAACGAATTGCAACGACCCTTCGCCTGTGAGATGCAAAACAAAGTCCCAGGAACAGTTCGGCGTCTCTGGCATTGAGGATGCCACCTCGGCATAAGCGCTCATCAAGGCCATGGGCATGTGATCTCTGAACTGTTAACACGCTCGACTTCCTTTTCCCTCGCAGGCCCTCACAAAGCCTCCAAGCACCCCCCATCTCAACACCTATCAACTTGAAACCCGTCGAACAAATGCCTGGTGCTAAAGACATGCTCAAGTAGGGCAAAGCGACACGGTAGACATGCCCAATAGCCGAACCGTATGGCAAGAGTGTCACAGGACGTTTCAGGAGGGGTGAGTTCCCGCTGAATTTAGTAGATGTTCGGACTCGAAACAAAACAAATCTGTCAGAAGACACTTGCCAGTCGCAACATCTGCAGCTTGTCGCGGCTACGGGTTCTAAAAGCTGCAAGCAGGGAAAGTCACGAAACAATCTCGTGCAGCCTCCATGGACAGCATGATACTTTGGTAAAGATTGTGTGCACCCTGTGGAAGGTGGCAATGATCACACTGCAATCCGCTGATCAGGTACCCAGGTAATTGCTCTATCAACAGCTGTCGCTTTCCCTCTGCCACTTGCAAAGGCGACTCGGCATCCGGCGAGATTCGGTCTCTTCGGATGATAGCCACGGTACACGTGTCGATATGCCTGCACGGTCATGGGCCCATGAACAACGCGACGTCTTCGCTTTGCAACTCTCCATCGACTGCAGATTCAATGTCAGCAAGGTTCTCAAAAAAATCACTGACATTTTCTCTCACCCCCCAAAGAAATCACTTGCAGATCGGAGCCTGGACGACACGCTCCAGGTGCATTTTGGACGTCAAGAAGGCATCAGGTTCTTGGAGTGGCGCTCATCATGGAATCTTTCATTGCTTAAGCTGCAGCTTCCCTACACTTGATCGCATGCTCTCAGTGCACATGGACCTGCTAAGCTGCTATGTCGAATATGAAATCAGCACGAGAGAGACGCAGGAGACCACATAATCTACAGCACGGGTCCATTCCTATGCAGTGGTCTGACGGCACCCTGTCCCGATGTTCTGACTGGTCACCAGATCTGGATGTTTTGCCAGCAACGATGCAACGTCCCTGATCGCAGAAAAGACCATCTCCTTGCAGGTCCGAAACACTCAATGATGCACCGGAAAACGGCTGCAGGACAGGGAAAAAGAGCTATGAGGCGGCCAAGGTTCCGTTGGCAACCCGCACCGTCTGCTGTCCGGCAGCATGGCCAAAAACATCGCCAGGTACATTCCATAGCTTCTTCCTCACATAGACATCGAGGCACAGATGCCTCTTCCCTAGCGACTGCCTCTTCTAGAGTGCCTGTGCAGCGTGCACCTCGCGACTGCGCAGCCGTGTTCTGTTGAGTCAGCCCTATCCCTATCAACCAAAGAGCGCTTACGAGACGACACCACGAAACGAGAGGGCTCTTGAAGTTGAGTGATCATCCGATTGCAAACGAGAATCGACGCGTGTGGCCTCAGAGCGCAGGAACCTGCAAGCGACAGTCCATCAGTGGAGCCATCCAGGAGAATCTCCGACTCAGCAGAAGGGCAAGAGTCAGGCGAAATGCATCGCAATGCTCCGCATGCTCTGGGCTTCAGACGAGCATAGGATTGGGCTCATATGTCATTGCAAAGTCTCGAGAAGCAGCCATTGCACCGGCGCTTCTGCAGGGTGAGAGTGGATGGAACCGTTTTACACCACAACGTGACTGCGGGTCCAGGGCCAAGGCCTCCCCATGTAGAGCAACTCTCCGTTCTGCACACGCCGCTTTATCATTTCGCCCAATTGGGGTGCAAATTTCATCAACACGAAACCTCGGTGTGCAGAGATCAATAGGCAGTGCTTCCAACTTCCATCCGGTAGAATCAACGAATAGAAAAGCATCAAGCATGAACCAAGGAGCCCAACAGATCCGGGTTGCCGCCGTTGGCAAAAACAATGCTCACCTGCTGAGAAGGCACAGAGGTTGAAGACAGCATCGCGTGGGTGCTAGGCCTGGCTGAGCATGGCTTCGAACCTGAGCTCAGCAAAGGTTGGGCTCTGATTTTGCTGCCTTTCTCGCAGACGAGGGGCTTCGCAATGCAGGGATGCTGCGAATCAACCACCATTGGAGTCCAGGGAACAATATGTTGAGACTGCAGCTCGAACAAAGCCTCGCAAATCAAATTGCTGTGGCCCAAAACTGATGTTTCGCACACAAGCGGGCCCAGTTTGGGGCTGCACTTGCATCTTTGATCCCTCCGTGCAGCCTGCGCTTGCTGCTGTGTCGCACAGAGGTCGAAAATCGAGGCGTAGGTGAAATCGCTTGCATCGAAGCCAATGCCTCCTTGCGAAGGACGGCGCGCAACTTCTGCGGGGTGGAAGGCCGAACCTGCCTATTCCGACATCTGCTCCATTGTCGTAGGACCTTGGGACCGGATGAACAGAGCAATGTAGAAAACAGAGTCGAGCAAGATTTCATAGGCAGTCGGGTCTTATGAATGCAGCCCAGACGCCAACCCCCATCCAACCCGCTAAAACCTTTGGTCCAAGCTGAGATCATCTTTGGATTCAGCCTCAAACCTAGCAGATGGACCGGAGAGACTCCAATATGCCAGGCTTGCACATGCAATGCGAGCAGAACTGGAGCACAAGAAGGACTGGCCGCGAAGCCGGATCTACTGGCCATCTTCTGGTAGTTGAGGCCGGCCGAGTTGTTAAAGTTCCTCTGAACTCCCATGCACGAAGCAAGCCTACAAGTCGGTTCAGACTTCAGACGCTTGCTTACCGATGCAGCCCGGTATCGCATCTGCAGGATTCCAGAACGAGCTCTTCAAGAGGCCAGCATCTTCGAGGAACAGCACCTGCACTCCACGCTGCGAAAGCGGCAACAGTAAAGCGGGGTCCACGGTCTCCCGGGCTCCTTCAGTCCGGAGAAGAGGCTTGGAGGATCTGCTTCTCTCCTTCCAGGCAGCTTCCTGACAAGCAGCCACAAGCTCCCAGCAACACTGCAAGCTCCCCTTCTTCCAGTCCTCACCATCGCAACGAACTTTCTCCTGGGATCCGGAACATCACATGACAGGCAATTCCTTACGTGACATTTTGGACAGACCTCTGATGATTGATGATGCCTACGGGTCAGAACAGACAGTGGACAAACAGAAAACCCCACCTACTTAGATTCTTACATCTGGTCCGAAACCACTGTTGGGGTCCAACTCTCATCGACACCTTGGTTGGGCAAGTCATGCTGCCAAGCGTCATGGCAGCAGGGCTTTCGAGAGCTGTGCTAGCAAGCATGACCTTTCTACACAGACGGGTGCGCCCGCGAGTGCTAAAATGTCACGAGCCATGCCAGGGACCCTGCCAGCGAGCGCTGATGCTCCAGAGTCAGGCGACAATCCACAACCTCCGCATTCCTCAGCTGCAAAACCGCCACAAGCCCCCTTGGCTGTCTTCGTGGAGCACGTGGAAGCTGGTGACGGACATGCCGAAGATCGGAAGTTCAGATACGTAAGCTTCGATTTCGTCGGATTCGGCGGTTCGGTGAGAGATTCGACCTAAGCTGCGACAGCATGTCTTCTCTCACGACTCTGAGTGCACATTGATTCTTGGAGCTAATTGTTGAGCAGGCAACTTATCGCAGCACGTGGGCGACCTTCGAATAGAACCACACCAAGGATCAGGAGCAGCGAGAGGGCAACTGTGGCAATCCTGTGCTCCGGGAGCGCAGCACACATGGCTTCTCACGCCATTCAACAATGTTTATAGATACAAGTACAAGAACAAGAAGAAGAAAGGGAAAATGAAGGTGTCATAACAATCATATCAGGAGCAGGCTTTTCAGGGCACGTGAGGGCACCCGGCCTGGGCCAGGGAGGCAAGGAAGACACATAGCTTCCTCAGCCAGCCATGTCGCTAGACTGTCCAGGTGCACCAGGTGCTTATGCAATCCTCTGACTTACACACTGTACTTGATTTGCACGAACAACTACACTCGGCAACATGTATGATGTGATGTAGGACAAGGCTATGTGGAATGAACACCAGGTCAGCTGACATCTCAGCAGTTTCCTTGCTCGGGAACCCGTCGAGCAAAGCCTGCTGAAGTAGACGGGCTTCGATCCGTTCGCATCGTCGTGTCCTCTTGTCTCAGTGTACGTACGCTGCTAAGCACATCGGTCAAGGAGTCGGTCTCTGATTGCCACGACATCGCATCGCACTGGCACAGCCAGTCCAGGACACTTGCATCACATGCGCAAGTGTGGCTGGGGCTTCAATGCTTTACATCCCATCCTATGATTTATCCTATTCCTGGGGCATGGTGCAGGCAGCACCCTGGCAAGCGGTTCACTTGCCTATTTACATGGTTGAACAGTCTGGAAAGGTCATGAGATGCCTCGTGAAGGTCTGGCCAAGGCCTCTGCACACCCTTAGCTGACTTTCACTAGGGGCTCCTGCAGTGAGCCATAGAAACCGCGTGAGAGACTGCAGGTGTCAAGAAGGTTCATGCTTGAGCAATGCAGGACGCCACACGCTTCAGGTCCCTGGCCTTTTGTCGGCGAACCAGGTTTAAGCCAGCCTGCCTGTGGCTGTTTCATGCCTTGTCTTTGTGGCTGGGCATGGACAAACGTTAAAATTGAAGCATGTCACACACACACACATAGCTCGAAGACTCTGGTATCACCCATCTACAAGTACAGCGCTGATTCCGGTTCGAGCTCCTTACCTGCACCAGAGCCCTACCCTCTGACAGAGCCTGGAAGCAAGTTGCTGAAAGGTATGAACTCAATAACCAACTATTGTCAGACTCTGCGGCAGCGAAAATTCGTGCAGGCACTGACAAAGCCTTCAAGGCTGTGACTGCCTGTGGCTGCGAGCTCAGCAACATCTGGCTCTGCAGCGGACGTGCATCGGAAGTTTCTTCCATGCACGCAAGGATACTCCAGTAGCCCACGGCAATATCAAATGTCCTGCAACTATGCGACGATTTGTTTCATTTCTTCCTTCGATAGTTCCCCATCCATCGCTTTCCTTGCCTCACAGAAGCAACCAATAGCACAATCTGAAATTTTCAGCACGACTGCCTCACGTCTAGCCAGCAAAACGGCCACAGCAAAGCATAAACATCCTGATATCTTCAAACCTTCACAATGATCACGCCTGCTCTGCGTAATCCGAGAATTCCTGGTTCCCGGGCTGCCACTTCAATGCCGTGTTGAGGGTGCGGACCTTGTTGGATGTCCATGTGGAAGCAACTTATACATCCCGCGATCCAAAAAATCAAAGCGGCAGCGACATCGAAGCGCTTTCGCTTCATGAGCTCTTTTCCGATGTTGATCAAGGCCTGCCATGTCGGCAGAATAGGCGAAAAGGTGATACAGCATATTACAGGCAGCATGCCTCTGGAAATTCAGGCCAATACCTGGGCACAAAAGACATGTAGGCAGAACGCGTCCCATGCTGCATGCTGGGGCAGCGACGTGACTGCTCTGACAAACTCTCGCCTTGCTTGAGCAGTTCGCGGTGGCTCCAACTTCATAAGGGCAAAGCCTGCATACAGGGACACTGTCGCAATGTGTTCCGGAGCTCGTATTTGCAACACGCCTTTGCTGTTGTGAAGCTGGGCCCGCGCCGCCAAGGCCCCCATTGAATCCTCACAACATTCGCAAGGGGAAGCAAGGACGAAGTGCAGGCTTTCACGATGATATGTCCCTCTGGCACGGGTCCTCGGGATCCAAGGTGTCCCCGACCTCATTAAAGTCCTCCTCGACCTCTTCGTACCTTCGATTTCTGCAGACCCCACGTCCAAACACACCGCAACATCTTGCTGCCAGAAGGCTCTGCCAGTGCACTGGGGAAGTCCTTCAATGAGGTGTACCTGGGGTCATGTGCCACAGGTAACTTGAACTCAAACACTTCTGAAAGGCTGTCTATTGTTTTACCGAGGCATGTCACATCCTCCCAAGCTCGAACTGGTCCAGGGGTGTCACCTGCTCAACACGGTAGTGAAGAATGTCACTGCTTAGGATCACCATGGGTGGCTCGAGCTTTGTTCGACAAGCATGGCCCTGCAGATGTATGTATAACCTATGTGCAGACCGACTCCCGAGATGCAAATGGGCCATGAAACTCGGCTGTAAGCCGCCTAGCCCCCTACCTACGCTTTCCACCGCTCGGTGCATCAGATGAGCTTCATGAGAAGCATTTGCGAGGATCGAGCCATGCGACGAATACACGATTCCGCTGGAACACAATCGTCGGAAAGAGAACCGGACCGGACTCTCGAAAAACGAAGTGCAAGTCAGATTGCAGGGCTCAGAGTCGGCAGTCCTTGGGCCTGTCTTCGCATGCTTGGCACGATCGCTCAACATAAGCCGTGAGTCGTCTGAGTCGTGATTCCTACAGGCTGCAATGGCTTCCAAAAAACCTGGATTGCATCAAAGACCTGCTGCATCTGCGAAACATTTTCAAGCATCTGTTCTATGACCTCGCAAAGCTCTATACATACACATGTACACACGAGTATTTGGACATTCACACGTGTTTTGTATATCTGTATATACATATATACATAAATATAATATGCACATACATGTATATACATATGTAGATCAACCTATATACGTATACGACTATACATATGCACATATACGCGCATAAGTGTGTATGTGTGTATAACATGTATATGTACAAAATGTTGTAATTATGCATGTATGTATATGCTCTGCCATGCCAGTGCCGCACCTGCAACCTGCACCTTTCCGGCACCTTTCCGGCACCTTCCAGCCCCCTGCAAGCACACTGACAGACAAGACGCAGTATGGGACTCGTATCCTTGTGCTCGAGGAAAGGTTAAGCACAGCCTGTACCTTCGCCCAAGAGCAATCCGCATTGTCCAAAAGGCGCAAGTTACCGCCGACTGCATGACACCACGACGATGATTCTGAAGTACGACAACACTTGGCCCTGATTCCATGTTCGCCGTACGCAGTTGACACGTTAAAAATGTCGTTTGCCTCCTGCTCTTGGGTGATGAACTTCAGCTTCTGCCTTGTCTGCATTTCTACAAAGAGAGCTGGATCTGCCGCTGGCGCGAATGAGAGTCCCTTGCCGGCGAGTGGCGCGTTGATTTTCTCCATCAGCCAGCGACTCTCCCAAAACTGCCGGGTCAACAAGAACAAGCCGAGCCCGACGAGGAGAATAGACACAATGATGTAGGTCCAGAAGAACGGATCTGGCCCATATGTTTCTGTCGGCATGGCGGCCCTGACAAGAGCGCAAAATGTGGCAGTGGCAACACGGTCAACACCCCTCAAACCGATCCGTAAAATTCCGTTGTAAATCCAAACATTACAAAAACAACTCGATCCCTGTCGAGCAACTGATTCGCACTGGAGGCTGCCAGCACCTAGACAGATGGTCAAGCTGCCAAAGACGGTGTACAGACTCACAGCCCAAGGCCCAAAGAAAGGAAAGATGCGGTCCATCGCCGTGGGTAGCTATGTTTGCACAGCATAACATAATCCAACAAACAATTGGCAGCCATGGCACCAACTGCCCAAGATCCGTTGCAGATGTTTGGCCATGCCTCTTGTTGTCTAGACAACTGATCACTAGGGGCGCTGCAACGACACGAGATCCCGGCCTCAGAAGCTCACCACCTGGCAGTTTGTCAACCGTGCATGCAACACTTTCGAAGGAATGCCACGGTCATGGGTGCAACACATTGAGGTATGTGATACAGAATGCTGCAACCTTCTGCCTGCCCAGGACAATTAAAACAATATGTTCTGTTGCATCAGACCACCTGCTTGTGGTGCAATGAAGCATCGGGTAAGGCCAGCTGCCAGCAGCAACGCCTTATATCAGCCGAGTCTGAATATCTGGTGCCGGTCAAAACCGCGTTCTTAAAGTTATCTCAACAGAGCTCTGCACCGCTGCACTGCGGCGAGCACCACGCGACATTTTGGATACAACCGAAAGGGAGCTGCGGACACAAAAACTCCTTACAGTTGCAAGTCTTCTTTTGGGATTGGTGGCTCTGCTCTCGAAAAAAAGCTTTAGTCAGCAAGTCTCGTTTGTGCCTGCCATCCAGATGCTACTCCGATTGTTTTTGCACGTCCATACGGTAGTTCCTGGGGCCTATCCGAAAGATGAACACACACACACACGAATGATACTGAATGGCGTCCATTAGCTATGGCTGTGCTTCTGCAGAGGATGGTAACAAAGGCCAACACGCAACACACAATAGGTCGGAATCTGCATGTCAACAGTCTTTGCCCAGAAACAACAGGATCGAGCATGTGAAGAAAAGACGTCTGTAGAGTAAACGACAGGTCGCACCTTCGACCTGTATGCGGATCTCCAAACCGCACTTACTGATTTTTGTCCCGAAAACAGCTGAGACGATGGACTCACGCTGAGATTGTTTTTTCTTGCTGGGATTGCAGCCGCGGCGAATGGTTGCTGAGCAGTCCTGAAAATTTCACCGATCAGACGCAGGCCTGCCCAAAACAAAGGCCATCCAGCTCGCCCCTCTCGATTGCGAAGCTTCTTCTGGGCCTGTCGTAAGGCCGCACCTACTTCGTGAATGTTGCTGAGTTGTGCGTAGAACTCGTTCATCAAATCAGTGTCAGAGTCCCTGACCGTCCCCTGACTTGCAAGCACTCTCTTCGCTCCTGCAAGCTTGAAGGCACCAGCCAGCCCGGGCCCCAGCACTCCTTCGCCTGGGAAAGCTTGTCCCAAGCCTGTATGGCAAGCACTCAATATCACAACCTCACGTCTATCAGCAGCCAGTCTGTCGCCGAAGCTCAAAATGCGCGCGGGGGCTCAAGTCAAGACGTCGTCCGCGGGCTGAACCCCAGTGTTTTATGACAGCCTTGCCTGGCATTCCGCTGCCAAGACACCTTGGTAGGAAATGGTTATCCTTCCACCTCCAACTTGTCTCTTCAGCAAGGTTCGATATATGTTTCTACCTGAATCATACCACTGGAGCGCAATTTCCGACGCATACTCACCAAGGCTGCTTGATTGCACGATCTCCACGCAATGTACTGCATAGAGCGACTTCTCCACCCGGCCTGTTGAGCCCATACTCCGTCCGCGGCCCAAAACATCAGACTCCCATCGGAAACCGACTGCACATGCAGGCTCCGCAGAGATGTTCGGCTCGTAGGCTGGACACGGAGTACCTGAAGACCACCAAGACAAGCTTTCAGCTTGCGACGCATTGTCTTGCCAAGAGAAGCCTGACGGCGGGGCCAACATTGACTTGTCTGCCCTCCTGCTACGGTCGGACCTATGTACAAGATTCGGTTACAGTAGCAAGTTGGCGCGACAGAGACCTCCACCGGAGCTGACACAGACCAGTCTCAATTAATCCATCCGATATCGTCCCACAAGAAAATTTTCCGCAAGGCTGGCTTTGGCTATGGCCATGCTAGAAGAGGGCAGGTTTGCTTCCCCTGCCTCGCGGAGCTCCAGTCTTGAAGATGTCGTGCAGATTTCGTGGATCAGGTGGAAGGGAGAAAGGAGCACCAGTCAGCAGGCGAGGACGCCGAGGCCAGTCGAAAGGCACAGCTTCCAACTGCTCAGAGCACATCGGATCCTTGTAGAAACCAACACGCTGAATCCGCCAAGCATGAGAAACCTCACTGTAAGCCACCATGCGCCAAGTACTGGACCGGAAACTGTGGCTGGTCTCGTTTGGACAACTGGACAAGGAGTTATCTTCGATAACGGTGGTGACATTCACAAACGACTCTCCGATGGCATTGATGGCAACCACCACCAGGTCCGTGCAATTGGCCAGAGGAGTATTGAAAGGGATCTGAAAGCGAGTGGACCCAACTGCTACCTGCCCCAGAACGAAAACCTGATCACTGACACATTTTATCTTGATTCTGTAAGCATCGATGGATGAAACGTCGTCAGGCTCGAGCCACGAAAGGTCACCGCCGATTTCGTCAATAGTCAGATCCTGGTCCCAGAAAAACAAATTCCGCACCACGAAGCGCGGCAAGAATCGGTCCACGATTGCAGAGTACCTACCGGACAGTGCCTCTCCTGCTGAGTTCTTAGTGTATACAAACACGAAGGAAAAGTTCGCAAGGCTTTGCCCAGCGGGCACACTTAAAGTGTTAGTCCCGAAAGCCACTTGTCCAAGCAATATGGAATCAGACGGAGCGACTGCAACATCCGCAAAGTAAACAGTGTAGTCCGTGAACTGGGACGCATCGGTAGGATTGGTTGGAGGGGTCCAGGAAACCGCTCCACCCACAGAACCAACATTAGCATCAGTATCAGAAAAAGTTACCGCGGATACCAGCGAGTCTGGCAAAGCCCGATCAACAATTAGAGCGGCTTGCCCCGGTCCTTCACCAAAGCCGTTGTTCGTATAGACGATTATGTGCGTCAACTTGAATGACCCGCTGCCTAGCGATGTGCCAAGGCCCAAAACACAGCTTGAAAAGCCGATAGCGATGCTCGAGCAAACAACTTGCCGTCCAGTGCCAGCAGCATCCAAGGCCAAGAACACTGAGTAGTGAGTGAGACCTGTTGTATCTGCAGGAGCTAGCCAAGTTATGGAGCCGCCGACTATATCGACGGACACATCGACATCGACGAAGGAGACGCTGCCGACCGAAACGGTTGGAAAAACGTTTGTCTTGTCTACCAAGGCAGTGCTGATGCCAGATGGAGCCTCGCCCAAAGCGTTCTTGCTAAATGCGAGGAAATGAGTGGCTGCACCAGGTGGAGCTGTGTTTGTTGAAATTGTGAAGGTCGCTGCTGTGCTGCCAAGCGGAAGACTTGAAACGGCTATTTCTCCAAGCAGCAGTATCTGTGCAGATGCGTCGGCAACCGCAGAGCTGCCATAGTATGCAGTATATGCAGTCACATCGCTCTCGTCACTGGCACGCATCACGGTAAGAGAACCCCCAATTTGTCCACCGTCCATATCAATATCATCAAACTGAAGCTGGGCAGGGGGATTTACTGGCAAGGCTAAGTCGACTAGCACCATTGCAACACCGGTCGTCATGTAACCATCGTCATTGCCGCTGAGAACCAGGAGGTGTTGTGCTTGGCTCGGTATCGCAGTTCCTGCAGGCAGTGTATGGTTGGGACTGAGGGGACCTTGCAGAAGTTCTGCAATCAGCGCCAGCGGCTGTTGGAAGGAATCAGCGAAGTAAATACCATACTTGGAAATGTCAGTTTCATCTGCAGCAGATGTAATCTCGATAGTGCCGGCAATCTGACCTCCGAGCAGGTCTTCGTCGGTGAATGAAATTGACTGCGCCGGATGCACAGGAACGTATCTGTCGACAGCGAGAACACCTATGCCAGTCGTCATCTCTCCGTCGGTACCTCTGCTGCGTACAAACAGATACGGATAGCCCGGCAATGTTAAAGTGTCCGTCGGCAAGAAATATGCAGTATCGCTTCCAGTTGCAGTTGCAGTTCCGATTATTGGACCCGGTGGACCAGTTGCAGCTACTGCAAAATAGATGGCATATGATGTAATGATGCTTTCATCCGTGGCTGCGCCCACGGTAATGAATCCTCCTAATTCGCCTTTAACCAGATCTAGGTCGACGAAGGTCAGAGAAGTCGGAGGATGCTCTGGAATGGCCTGGTCATAGACGAAAGTGCTCGCGATGGATGCCTCGTTAAGTCCATCTGCATTCATAGTATATGCAAGAATGTGTGTGCCACCGCTTGGAATTACTGCAGATGCAAGCGGGAATACTAGCGGGTTCGTTGCAATGGGAAGCGAGGCAATGTAAAGCAGGTAGCTGGTGGGTGAGGATCCCCAGTAAAGGACATAGTTTGTCACATCTGACTCACTCGGTGCTCTTGCAATGGTGATCGTCCCTGTGACCTCGCCGTACTTAAAATCTGTGTCTGAAAAGGAAACCCCGCTGGGCCCCTGCGCAGGCACGTAGCGGTCAGTGAATGCCAAACTGGAGGCCGTCGCGCTCTCTCCAAATGAATTGGAGCTGTATACAAGGAAGTGAGTTGCAAAGACTCCGGAAACTGACGGGATTGCTGTGCCTGTCGGGACATTGTACGAGGGCGCGAAACCTGTCGCAGGCAGATCAAAGAATGGCAAAAGTTTAATAGCGGGCGACGAGCCCCAGTAGACCTTGTAGCTGTCAATGTTCACCTCCGATGATGCCTTGACGAAGGACAACACGCCCTCAATTTGGTGCAAATCCAGGTCCACGTCAAAGAAGGCGACAAGTCCTGGCAACTCCGTCGGCACCTGGGCTAGAGCTACAATGCAGCCCCAAAAGAAGCTGGCGGCCAGGTTTGCACGAACCATTCAGCCCCGCGTGGCCAGCATTGAGCTGCTACAACAAAGAAGAGGACACAGTCAAGGCTGGTGACTTAGGTTTTGCAAAGGACGGAAAGCGTGCTGCAAGACCAAGCCGTTCTGAGCCAAACTGGTTCTCAAATGTTGGATGCCCACTTAATAGAAGAAACGTCTAGCTTCGACTCGACCGATTGCAGAGTTGCAATATGCCGTTTGTTTCGTTGGGCGGTTTTTCTCTGCATGTAGTTAGACTCCTTTCGCGGGGGCTGGCCCTTCCGTGGTGCCCGTCGGTTCGGCCGAATCTCCACTATGCCACTATGCCAACGCCACACAACACAAGTACGCCACTACACCGCAGGAGACGGGCTTTTGGGCCCATGTGGGTCCTACGCCGCCGCCTCCGAAGTACCAGAAAAGGCAGAAGCGAAAGAAGAAGCGAAGGCGAAGAGATCCGAAGTTAGCTTAGCTCAGCACTCTCTCAGCCTTTTTGTCTGTCGCTGCTCCCGTCATGTCACTCTGTCAGCTTTGCGACAGAAAAGAGTGGGTATCACTGCAGCCTCGCTCTGAGCACCTTCAGTGTCAAAGCCACCTCAGCCCGTTCATTAAAGGCAAAGCGGCAAGGACCGATTTGCACCCGCCTGCAAGCGCTGATCCTCATCCAAGAAGCTCAACTCCATTGCCTCCCTCACGGGTGAAGCGAAGGAAAGGTGCTAACACGGTCCCTGCGCAAAGCCTGCACAAGACATCGCTGAAGCGCAGCACCAGGCTGTCTTGGCTCGCCCCAAAGCTGATGTCCACAACCTCCCATTAGACAGCACTACCCTAGGTGCGGTTGGGATGCACTGGGGCTACTAGGGCGCCACCTGGCTCAGGGGCATCCGCATCTGCTGCCGCTGCCCTCGGTCAGAAGCAGCATTCTCAGCAACAAGCTGCATTTGTGGAAGTGGCTTGTTCGTGCCTGTTTCAGCTCCCACGTCCAGCTCCAACGTCTTGCAGTCCTAGAAAGTCCGTGCGGGCGAACTGACAACGAATCGCATCACACACGGTCCTGCGAGATGCCCAGCCTGTAGTCTGCATCCTGAAGATAGAGTCTTCAATCTCAGTGCCGCCAACATGCAAGGACGGGAAAGGGAACTCTGCCTTCTGTGGAACTCGAACAGGAACGCCCATGGCCAAGATCTGCAAGGTTTGGTCCTCAATGCAGGGAGTGACATACAAAATCAGCGAACATATCTCGACCGAGATTCCATTCACATCTTGGGCCAGGACAACTACACGCTGGGCCTGTCAGATCAGTGGGCACGCATCTTGCCAGCTGGAGAATGACTCCCTGTACGTGCATGCGACGAAACTGCCGCATTCTGCATGTTCCTACGTTGTCAGCCACTTGATTCGCCCGAAGGACTTTTGCCGCTTCTGCCTGCTGAAGCTGCTTCTTGCTTTGAGCAGGTGTCCACCTCACATGCTTCTCCCCAACCTGAAGGCCTCTTTCAATCGGTACTCCATCGAATCTAAGACTGCAGCGACGTCGTCTTGACCCTGGCAGAACTTTGGACCAAAACTCAAAATTGCCGACAGATGGACAAGGTTGAGCCGGCGGGGCTCATGGAAGCCCTTCATGCTTCGCGTGCTCTCCTTCGAACCTCTGAGGGCCACCAACAAACTCATTAATTACTAGTCGCATCTGTCATCCAATGCTTCAGGGCCCACACACTGCTGGCTACAAGCAAGGACCTGTGACAGCACGTGAATCTTGCTGTGCCCGCTCTCGACAGCAGCCCTGGAGGGTAATCAGCCCGAAAGGAACGGGTCACCAACCGGAGCCATGAAGCTGCGAGAAGATTTTGCGACTTTATTCTTTACACGTACCCAGCGACACTTGGTCCCGAGCAGCTTCTGTCCGACAGTCACCTCCATTCGGCCTCCCAACACTCGGAGCACAACCGCTGCAGTAGTTTCTGCCTCACTAGGGTCTCAAGGAGCTTCCGGCAAAACCAAAGGAGCCTGGAAGAGCTTGGTGAGCTGCTGGCACAGGAAGTGGCCAGCCCTTGGCAACTCATGCTCGGGCCTCTGCCCTGTGCAGCCCACGTTTAAACAGACAGACAACAGAAGATGACTGTGCCAGCATCGCACGCCAGAGAGCGAAACCAAGAAATCCCAACAATAATGCCAAAGGCACGCCCTCAGGCTCTCAAGACCAGCATACAGGTCCAAAACGCGGCAGGCACATGAGTCGCACCTCAAATTTTTCCAAACTCTGCACCTGGCTTTGCTGGTAGCACGATTTCTGGAGGCGGAAGCATGATTTCGAACATTCAAAGGCGACTCAGAACAGCGGGTTTTCGAGAGCACACCAAGTAATCCCGAGAAGCCGAATAGCGTAGCCCTGCTAGGACTTTAGCGACTCCGAACGATGGCCAAGCTCAGATCAACGTGCCTTCAAGTTACTCAAGTTCATGCGATTCACTGTATGACTGTCATGTCAGACTGTCACGTTCAGTCAACAAACAAGCTGCTTCTTGTGACAGTCAGCAGCCCCTCGCTTTCATGGCGCACAGGTCTTTTAACGCAACGAAAATCAACAAGCGCTTCGTCCAATACAACGGATTTCAATTTGCAGGCTCACTTTGACCAGCGATCTGGACTTTACCCGAAGTGCAACGAAGGCTCGACGAGCATGATTTCGCACACAAAGATTGCATCAGATTGTATCATTGGAAAATACTACAGTGCTGTGCAGCGGCCATGTCAAAACCGCACAGACCGCGTCTCGGGAGAGCGCCCATCAGCCGGCGGCCCGCGGCGGCCCGCTGCCGCCCACGCGGCCCGTGGCCCACATCCTGGCTGAGCCAGGACCTGCTCTTTGCAATCAGCGAAGAGATCTTCCGAAAAGCTCTTGCAATCCTCCCTGCAGATGCAAATATGCTCTGGTTTTTCCATCTCGCAGGCTCATGGCTGCATGAGCTTGAGCTGTGTGATGTTCCCTGAGGGAACTGCAGACAGCCCCAGGAAGCAGCACATCTATTCTTCCGCTACATGCACATTCAGCGTATCTTTGCGCATGAAGAGAAGGCATTCAGCCAATTCTGTGATGCAGGATGAAGACGAAGTGAGCTGCCCGTCAATTTCGACGGGGGCCCCATGAGCCATGAGCCGCATTCCTGGAAGATGTTGCCTTTTTAAACGCCTGTACTGAACATCTGCATCATCCCTTCGTTGCTTCAAGCACTCGAGCAACGAAAGCTAAGCTAAAGACTCTTGTCCTAACAAGCAGGAGTGGCCAAAGCCCGTGTCGATGAAGTCGCGCCTCAAAATTGCATGCGCTCGCTGCCCGCCCTCGCAGCAGGAGATAGCAGGACACAACTGACCAGGTCGAGGTGCCAAACGGCTCGACCCACCAGCTGGGCCAAAAAGGCAGGTGTGGCCTCTGATGCCGACAAAGACGACGTCTCACATATCTCATACTGACCACATGTCCTCGCAAAACTGAGCTGCGAACTCCGTCAATGAATTGCACGTCCAAGCTGCCTTGTGATCCACAGCTTTCCAGCAAAAGAGACTGACACCGGTTTCAGCGAGGACCCTACAACGTCTGGACCGGCACCCTCGTCCGCACGGCTCACACTTGCCGCGACGTGCTCTGCGTCAACTGGTCAGATCATAACAAATCCGAGTGGTAAACCTCGCTTCTGATCAAAGTGGCCTGGGGCCACAGAAGCCCGCATCGATTCAGATTGGTCTTCAGCCACTGGGCAGCCACAACCTATCATCGCATGCGACACACCTCATTGTCATCGATTCTGAGCATGTCACGCAGGATACAGCCTTCGCTCACAGCTCGCGGTTCCTTCGCACGTGTGCGCTTTTCCAGGTCGTCCACCCAAGACTGCATCCTGACAAGGAACTCTTGTCTGACGTGGACATGTCACGAGTGATAGCTTTCTTGGCACCAAGCCGGTTCACAGCATCATCTGCAGGGTTTGAGCTGGAAGACCTGTGAGAGACATCGCGCACCTGCAAGCTCAGGAGGTTGCTGTTTGCACACACACGCAACGTCCACGTGTAGCACTACCGCTGGAATTTTCAGCTGCAGGAAGCTGCCTCTTCGCTGGCGTTGCCGTGCAACCTTTCATGTACAGATCATGCGGCCGATCAACAGAGTTCATCAACATCTGGCACTAAGCAGATCGGCTGTTGAACAGCGGCTTTCATTGCCAGAACGTGAGCTGGACCTCAATTGACTTTTTGCATATACGCTGCTCGCAAACCTGAACATCATCTGAGAACGCAGCCGAGGCATTCGTCGGATAGCAGGTGATTCCCAAACAATCCAGCAGCTTTTTCCAGCCTGTCACCTCGCGATTCTGTTGATCGGCTTCTCCCTGCAACAATAACAAGACCATGCTATGAAGCCAAAGGGCAGTGCGCAGCCAGAGCTCCCACTTGCTCACGCAGCCTCAGGACCTGCGATCTTGCGCATCGGTGTCCAAATCTCTGTGACAAAGTGCGGTGAACAGACATTGTCGGCCTTGTGCCGAGCCTCTGTCAGCCCCCCAATCGCGCCGACAGTGACGGCCTGCACCAGACTGCTTTTCTTTCTCAGGTCGTACTCGGGCTGTCGTGCAGATGTACTTCACGAAAAGAGAACGGACGTGCCGGGCAGCGACAAGCGCAAGTTCACACACGTCAGGGGGACTGGTTTACTTCTACTGGTGATCCTACGTACCTGTAGTTGTTGCAGCATAGCACAGCAGCAGCTGCAGGAGTAGTAGTAGTAGTGGTGGTGGTAGTAGTAGTAGTGGTAGTAGTAGTAGTAGTAGTAGTGATAGTAGGAGCCGAGTAAGAGCCGAGGGGTAGCTGCAGTAGCAACAGTGCTGCGGCTGCCGTTTCATGGTGCCTATTTCGGAGTAAGCTCCAGAGTGATTTCCGGAGTGTTCCAATCGGAGTGAGGTCCAGATTTCGGAGTGAATTCGGGTTGGATTCCGAAATGAGTTCAGGGGTGAGTTTTGACTGCCGGGGTTGCTGTTCCCTAAGGCATGTGTGCATTTCTGTGAGTTTCAGAGTGAATTCCGGAACGAGTTTCGCGCTGAGTTCACTCTGTAATGTACAAGCACCACGAAACGGCCGCCGGAATTCAATGCAGGACTGACTTCAGAAGCAGACACACTTGTGGAATTCACCTTCCAACCCACCGTGAAACTAAAACTCAAATCCAAAGTAAATCGTGTTGACCTGCCACATGTTTCCCATCTGCAGTAGAAAGAGGGTAGGAGGGAGTAGGAGTGGGAGTTCGAGTAGGAAGTAGGAAGAGTAGTATGAGTAGAACCGGGGCAGTAGGGGTGGTCTACATCGTCGTTGTCGTCGTTGTCGTCGTCGGAGTCGTAGTCATCATCTCCGTAGCATTATCCGGAGTATCCTAAACATAACTTCAAGCGACCGTGTTAAATGACACTATTCCCGATGATCTGAACCAGTGTCAGAACTGTACACTGGCTCAAGACTTTGATTGCTCCGACTGCAGTGTTCCAAGGTATTTGAGGCAACGAGTGCAGACGTACAAGGCTACAGACAAAACAAGAAAGAGAGTTTTGCCTGCGGAGAGGGAGTTTTGCCTGCTGTGTCCTGACAAGTCTTCCAAAGTCTATGCACATGATACTGCTGCTACAGCTGAGGAATCTTCTTTGCGAGTGATGCCTGGTCTGATGCCAGGTCCCACTGCCGAGAACCGTCCGTGGGAGCTAGTGGGAGCTAGATAGCATGATAGTCAGGGACAGGCGGGAATGGTGCAGGCACACACAGGCAGAGACGAACCCAAACACATGCACAGACGTACTGTACTGAAAACACCTGCATGCATACACATGCACAATCGCATTCAGTACATGCACATGCACACACCCGCTTGAACGACCAGTGACCAGTCTTCGGTGCTTTGAATAGCCATGGCCATGATTTCGCCGCGGTGTTCAGACCATCAAATGCCAAGCGTCTCGTGGACCAAAGACAACAATGCTTGTCGCTTTGCATAGAAGTTGCGGCACAAGCTTCCTCCATGTTCGCTACTTTAAAATGCCACCAAGATTGACAAGGAAGCAGATCGCCACAGCTTGCACCATCCTTGAGACCGGGTGTTGAAAGAGCGGTAAAGCTTTTTCACGACGGCGCAACTAGCTGCTTCCGAATGTGTTGTGCTTCCCTTGTCTTTCATGCAAGCCTGCAATCTTTCAAAACTCCTGCGAGCACACCCGAACTTGAAATTTCCAACGAAGGGCGGAATTGCTGCCAATTGCTGTCCTGCCTGGTAGGTCATACCGGAGGCACGCTCAAGGCACGGCAGGGGCTGACCTCCGAAAGCAAGAAATGCAATCGAATGCAATCCTGCCTTCGTCGAGAACACGGAACGCAATTGCGGAAATTCTTTGGAACCATTATGTTCAGTCCACGCCTCTAGCCACTCCGTCTCCACGATGGCATACACATGCTTAAGCTGTACATTCGATTCACTCTAGACTGCGCGCGATAATAGCGACAAGAACAGGACCCACTGCAAAGAAGTCTCGAAGCCAGGACCGGCTATAGCTTACGGCTTGCGGAGTTGATCCACGGCCACGGACTACAGCAACAGGTGAAAGTCCAGTTGCTATGGGCAGACAAACAACTTCCGGGAACTAGGGCTCCAGACTTTCTTCAAGAACCACGTCTGACGGTGCCACAGGTGAATCTGCCTGTTGCAGGCAAGAGCGCATCGTGGCTTGTGCTGCAAACTGAGATCCCGCCGCCACATCAGTCTGCCTGCACCATACATACAGCACGACGGAAAGGCTCCCCCCAGGACAAATCCGACATAGCCATGGCTCTGCTGAGGCTCGTGCACGAACTTGCATAGACTCGCCTGGTCGAGACGACAGATGCTTCGATGTGCAGGGGAGCATCGATGCATGTGACTATAAGGCTGCATGTGCTTTGATGCATGCGGCAGACGCCTGCATGCTTGGCACACTTGGCGCGCTTCTCCGCATCTGGTTTTTGGCTGCCCTTATGAAGCAGAAAATTCTTTCCTTGGATGGCTAGCTTCAATTCCAAGCACTCCACGGACCACCCCGGAGCCGTGGTCGCGCCACCTATTCTTGACCAAAAGCCGGAATGTCACATCGAGCAGAGCTGTGCCCTCTGCATCTCTTGGTCAACGGCTGGGCGTGTGAGCTTTGTTTTCGGCCTTAGACAGCTGCCCTGATCTCGAGGAAGCTGCTCAGGCTTTTCCAGATGAGGCATAGACACCACATGCTCCGAAGGACTGGCGCTGGCTGCGCTCGCCGGTGAGCGACCGACCCTCCCTTCCCACCTTATGCAGACCCCGGCGACAACGAGTCTTGCTGGTCTGTGTACTCAGACTAGGACTGCTTCTGGCCTCCTGCATTCGTCACTTAAGGCTTTCTGCAAGTACAGGCAATTCTTTCTCAAGTAGGATTCGAGGTGTTCCCCGCGTAGATGCTCCTTCATGAAGTTCCATGAGATCAACGTATCCCGTGGGGGCTCGGCACTCCTTGGCGGCTCAAGCATCGAAGCAGTTTTCATCGAGAACGAAGCGGCCAAGCGCAGAACGAGGATCGCGCTCCTGAGGTGATGTAGGAATCGACTTCATAGATTGGCACGACTGAAACCACATGAGACTGGGTGTCCAACACAATCGCTTGTGCGCTGCTCTCCTGACATCAAGCCGACCAGCTGACCCGAACACCAAGGGCATCCTCTTTCCAACTACAGGTGCTTCCCTGCAGCCCACCACACTCCGCACGTTCTGTCTCACAACACCGGCATCTTTGACTTCTGTCTGACTCTTGACCTTCCATTAACTGCACCGCCTTTCAACCGCACCCGCACATTTCCTTGCCGTTGTATGGCGCTGCGGTGCAGACAGCACTACATACGTACTCATACTCCTGGCAAACAGCAAGCGAGCCAGTCTGGCAACAGGTTCGAGCAAGAAAAACCAAGGTGTCCAAGATTGAAGTGTAAGAGTATTAGTGAACCCACCTTTAATTTGTTGGACTCCCCTGTGCTATGGCAGCATGTTAACTTTGTGGCCCTCCGCTCCACTGCAGAGAAGCTGTCCCCTGCTTTCTTGTGCACGTCCATCGAAGCCGTGTCCAGTACTACGATGAAGACGGGAAAACGCACAGATGATGCCTGTCCTTCTTGCTCGTGTCAATAGGGATCCACCTGGCCAGAGCAGTCAGGAGCCATACAGATAACTCACTCTGACACCTTTTGCTAGCAGCGTCCCAACCCGATAAACACTCAAGGACGACAGCCCTTGATCCTCGTACTCCTGGACATTGATACCTTCAATCACATGCCCACAGTTGGCGTCACGGCTGCACCAACTCTGTGCCGCACACCTCGCGGTGTCAGCCCAGCTGCCGTCGCAGCTGCTGCTGCATGCTGTGCCCAGGAAGGGCTCTGACCTGGTCTCAAGAGCACGCTTGGTGGCTGTCACTGCCAGTTCAAAGACCCGTTGTGCTTGGAGTCCGACGCTTCCATGACCTTGTACTGCCTACAAGATTGCAAGATCTCTGATCGGAAAGGCTTGAGTAACACTCGCACCAAGATGCAACATGCACTACCAGCAAACCTGGACCAGAAGGCATTACTCGAGCTGCATGTTCAAGCGGAAGATGCAAACCTGCACAAAGTTTACTGCAAATCAGCCGACTACCCTGGCAGAAATGTGCCTGGAATTACGATGCTGGCACCGGGGTCTCGGGGAATCTCGGGCCTTCGCGTAACGGGCTTATGTGAAACGGAAGCAGTACGCAGCCGGTTTGGCAGAAATCCGGGCTGCGTGCGCAGAGTCTCCTTCGGGAAGAAAATCATGTTCAGAAGAAGACGACGATGTATGCCTTGCGAACATGGAGCGGGCCACAGAATGTGCGGTCTGCAGTCTGAATAGAGGGAAAGCTTGGACAAGGACGAATTAGGAGTGTAACAGCTTAACCGAACATGCCAATCACTCAGATAATCACCGACTTACGAATACAAGCGTCTCTGGACTGGTGCTCCATATGAAAATCATCTTCGCATGTCAGTGGATCAACACTCAGCAGCTCATCTTTGCAACACTGCGCGGAGCGGCTGCTAGTGACGCTGGATGTGCGCGCTCTGCCATTGCAGCATGAACGGCTTGCCGAAGTCGCCTGGACGGCCCGGCTGTAGACGCATGACACTCCTGCAGGCATACAGACAGTTGTACAAAGCACCATGCAGAGATGGCACAGCGAGTCCTGCTCTGCTTTCATCATCACTGGATGTGTCAGTGGCTGAGGCCCATCGGGCGGTGGCCTGTGCTTTCGTGTTTGTGGCTCTGCCTCTCGCCTGCGGATCTGCTGCGGCACATCCAACATTCTCCCTTGGCTCCGGACAGCATCGGCCCGCTGCGCACGCCCATGCAGAGAAACTCCTTGAATCGCGTCTTGTTTCGAACGCAACGGCAGCTTTCGGACAAACCATGCATGTCTTGGTGCACTTGTTAAGAATTTGAGAGAATAGATGCCAACGCTCATGTGAGCGAGGGCACTTGCCAAATCTATGCAGGATGTAGTCGTGGTCTTGCTCTGGCAACGGACCGAATGGGGAGCTTGTTTGATGTGTCGAAGCCGGTAAGCCTTGACGCGACAAACAAATGCTTCTGAGCCTCTGAGCTTCTGCGACCTTGATCTTCCGGTGCAACGCTTTTTGCGGCTGCTCCGGGAACTACCTGCCAATGTCAGGCTCTGTTATGTTCTTTTTGTCGCTTATGCATGGGCTGTGGAATGTAGTAAACTACCCATGAACACGTACGTAAACCGAGCCTTGTTTTCAATCATGTGCTAGGATGAGGGCTGGACAGAATTCAAGAGACGGCCGTTGCAGATAACGTCATACTTACAAGCAGTCCCATGACATTCTCAACGGGAATTGTTGTCGCAATCCTACAGGCTGCCTCTGGATAATCTACATTGCTGCACATGCTTGCACCTCTCGTCAACTGCTTCACGGCATCTGGATGCCGATGAGAATCGTGAGGGACAGAAAGAGACAGATCAAAGGGAACACAACACATGAATGTATCGCCCGTAGGAAACAAGGGCAGCATGAGTAGAGACAACGGAACACCATGTAGGGGGACAGACACTGATTCTGGTCGAGTTTGATTTTGCAGCAGTTGGCTGCCAGTTGGCTCCCGGGCATGCGAGACTATTTCTCGAAGCTTTCTTGCTCGGGCTGAACATCACAAGCAAAAGCCAATCTGCCAAACAAAGAAAGAATAATCACAGTCCAAGGAAGACGGAGAAGAACTGGAGAGTCAGGAGAGGTTCCCAGGAGAAGTGCAGCATGGGCAGACAAATCCCGGCCCCCGGAAAGGTTCTGGTTCACGCTGCCCAGCAGGGGAGACAAGGGAGGCGAAGACAGTAGCGGAGATGCATGCCCTTAGAATCTTGAGAGAAAACATAAAAGGATCTGGTGCCAGCGCAAGGCCTGGGCAAACAATGGGAAGCCAGGGAGACAAATTGAAACACGTCCAGGCTTCATTTTGGTTGCCTGCCTGCTGCCCAGGCATGCAACTTTGGCCGCCTGTCTGGCTGTCGAGCAACGACACGCTATTTGCAGAACCTGACTGTGCAATCGAAAAGCAAAGGCCTGACCAAGGCATCGTAGACAGTGGATCCACAAGAAGTGATCTGGATTTGTTTTCTTCGGAGTCGCTGCCGCTCGAGGACTGGGCCAACTCCTAAACGAATCCGACGAGGCAGCCGTTGGCACACAAAGAAAAAACTTGAATGATGGCAGCCTCCAAACTGTGCAGACCTGATCAAAGCCGAACAAAGGCAGTTCATGGCAATTGACACGGTGACAACTGTATAGGCTTGCCTGCCAGGCTCGCATCTGTCTCAGCGTTGTGGCGTGAAAGCCTGAATTCTGGAGTGCAGCGCTGATTTCATGCCCACGGCATGCCCGCTGATGTCGCCTCCTCTCTGACGACGCAGCCTGTGTTCCTACGAACGGACAAATCGGAAAACCCAACCCATTCGGGGCGTCAACAAGCACGAGGCCAACGAGCCTGCGAATGAAGCAGGCAGCTCCTGTCGCAAAAAGCCGTCGGAGCTCTCTGTGCCAGCTCCCTTAGCGCCGCCCTGCCACTGCCTCATTGGATGGCAAGCCACGGCCGTGGCCTCGAAGCTTTCCGAACCGTTCGCATTCCGCCCTAAGCACCTCTGCTCTGCCGCCGGCCTGTTCGCCAGCTTTCTGTGCCGTCGGCGACTTCTTCTTCAAGACCCTCCAGGTTTCTGCACTCTGCCTCCTCCTCCTCCTCCGCCTCCTCCTCCTCTCCTTCCTCCTCCTCCTCCTCCTCTTCCTCCTCTTGCTCCTCCTCCTCCTCCTCGTACTCTTCCTCGTCTCCGAGGTTGGCTTCCTGATCAGCGCTTTGATCTGGCCTCTCAGGCTGGCCAGCTCTTACCGCAGAGCTGTCTTCACTGAGCTGGCGAAGCAGCTCATTGACCTCAAGGATCAACTTCACAGCGTGTTGAAGTCTTGATCCCCTCAGTAAGCTCTGAGACTGCATTTTAGGATCGCAGCATCAATGTCGCTCTCCACATCAGCCCTACTGACCATGAGGAGTCCTGGAAGGAGGTCACGCAAGGCAAGGCTTTGCAAAAACGGCAAGCGAAGAATTTCGTCCAGGCCTGAACAGACTCAACTCGCGTTGATGCCAACCAACATGGCTGTGCATTCTGCCAGCTTGGTTTGGCTGCAGGATTGGCAACATGCATACTTCGGTTCAACATCTTGCCTGGAGGCTTGCACGATGCCTCTGCCATGCTTAAGCTCGCATGAACATGTGCGTGCAAGCATCACGTTTCAGAACTTGTCAGATCGCTCAGAAATAATGGTGCCTGTATCTATGTTTCCCGCGTGATCGAGCCTGTGGTTACACTGCAACTTCTCTGCTGAATACCCGCGCCGATGTAACGCTTAGCTGCTGAGTACTCACCCAGGACGTTCTGGCATGTTCTGGCAAGCTGCGCTACTCATGACTCTCTTGGAAACAGCAGATCGAACTTTATCACACGATCGGCGTGAGGAGCATCTTTGGGAATCTTTGTTCCGCTCCTCATCTCCGAGGCGGAAAACAGAACATCAGCTCTCTGCCAGCCTGCCTGGTTTCTGCACAAGCGCTCAGAACTCGTCTAGTGGCATGTCAAGCACGACTCGACATGCATGCACAGGCTTTACTGACTCGAGTATTGAACGATCTACAATCTACAAGCTCCCAAGATAAAACGGAGCCCTCTCAAGAAGCTGCCGCCGAAGCTGTACTACCTGACAAGTGGGTGCACAAGTCGGGGAAAAACTCTGCAGCCTAGCGTTGCGCGGAAGAAAAGCAGCTTCAACACAGCCTGCTGCAGCCAAAACCCATGTGATCGCAACACCACTCCCTTTGGCTTGAGGACCTGGGTTAACACTGCGAGTCCCTTCCCGGGAAGAGCTCACCACCTTCACCTGCTCAGATACGAGCCACCCTTCTTGGAGGTGGAAGTCAGAACCTGTGGTGCTGGACATGTCACCGATGCTCGCAAACAACACCATTGCCACATCTTGCGCATGATTGGCATTACCAGAGCAACACCTACCGGCCGCAAAGACTCAGAAAACCGGTACACGCGCGAACTTGGATGAACTGCCGTAAGGACGAAGCAATCGTACTCACAGCCGAGGCGATGATGCCTTGCCAAGTCTTGGCAATGTGTACCGTCTCCCAGGATAGATTCGCATCTGCGAGCCGGCCGAGCCTGCAGCACCAATCCTTCCGCTGGTCTGACCAAGAGCTTTGCTGACTTGCGACAGAGCCTGGACGTATGTGGATAGGCTTGGAGGATTCCCCCTCACAGCCAACTTGGAGCCCAGCAATTGTAGAGTTCGTGCATCGCCCCGCAGCCACGCTGCTCGTGCTTGCAACACCACTCCTGAAAGCGCACAGCACAGGTTCTGCCCCATTCGCTCCGGAGACTCTGATGACAGGTGTCTTGTTTTGCTGATGGCCAAGACGATCCAGTACCTGGGCGCAGTGTGCGCACAACAAGAGGACACCTGGCAACTCCTGAGAGTAGGGCTGCAGTCGTAACCTGAAACAGCGAGTTTCGGCTCAAGAAGAGGCCCGAAGCGAGATGTAGGCTCCAGACGTGGCGTCTCATCGCCAGGGCAACCGGAGCCTTTATGCTGGCAGCACCACGCCTGCCAATAAACGGACCGGGGACAGGGCAACTAGAGGGTCAGGGCCCGGGCCTTGCGCTCTGGAGACCATGAGGTCTTCCAGGTTGGCGAAAGGCCTCAAATTCGTTTCGCGACTGTGCTCACGTCATTATGTTTCCACCGAGTCCGGAGCTGCAGTTAAAATCACAACCGCGGTGATAGTGCTTGCAACACCATGCCTGCCAACCGAAGTGGCTGGGGGGCGAGCGATTCAAAAAGTCAGGCACAGGCCTTCTTGCCATCAGACCAGTGCGACCTCCAGTGATGATAACCAACACCTTCGTTGGTCGTTTCTTGTATCTTTGCAGTGCTGGCCATGCTGTTGCTGCAAAAGGCACCACAATTGAAATCGTCATCGTCGTCAGGGCATCCCAGGTTCAGGTGAAGGCAGCACCATGCCTACCAGAGTGGCCCGAAGGGCCACGAAGTGTCGTTGCCTGACCTGATCTGAGTGCGACCTGCTTGCGAGGACTCCAGGTGACATCTGTAGCACCTGATGGTCGACATTTATGGAGAGCACATAGGCCAGCGCAACAGAAAGGCAGCTGAGCGAGGCGCTGCAATTAAAGGTGTGGCTCGAGCCAGTACTGCACCCGACATGGTGATGATTGCAGCACCAATCCTGGCTTTGATCCAACCCAGCCCATCATTTAAGCAAAAGGGACATGTCGCCTTCTTCTTTGCCGACCATCCGCTCTGCCAGTTCTGAGAACCAGCACCTTGCATCGAACAGAAGCTTTCGGCCCGCTCGGCTGGCGTTATGGCTCGCGAGGCAGCGGCTGCAATCAAAGGGCTCCTGCACAGACAGATCTGAGATCTTACAAACCTGCATCGAACATCTTCTACGTCGCGAGCACCTCCACGCAGGCCAAATCGTAGTGCTTGCAGCACCAAGCCTGTAGGGAACTATCAACCCAGCATACACGGTGTATACGGTATACATCAGCGAGAGCTCATACGTCCGTGAAAGGAAAGAAACATCTGCGACGGAGCTCAAGGCCTTCTTCGGATTAGACCTCCAAGCAACCAAGCAACAGCAACACATCCCAGTCCGGCGGCAACTCCAAGGCCCTCACCATCCAGCTCTCCAGTTGGAGAAGCCGGCATGGCAGTCGAAAGCCAGAGAGGTGGAGCTCAGGCACCTGCATGCTAGACTAGTTACTAATCAGCGCGCATAGCCATGCAGGTCCATCAGCATGTGTTGACATTAAAAGCTGGTATCGCACCCGGTGCCAGCATGTCTGCAGCACCACTCCTGCAAGAAGCAAGCCATGGAACTTCCACAGGTCAAACCGTCAATGTAGGTATCATTCCAGGCCTTCTTTGCGAAGGTCCAGTCGGTTAGCCAATCTTCACTGAGGCTGCAATTGTACATGAAGCAGGCGCGATTGGCATGCCTTGCAAGAGATCAACGATGGGATCCCTTGAGCCTCTGTCCGCACTCGTGGTGCTACCCCATGCTAGGACCAAGTCCAAACCCTCAGGCGGACCTGCAACACCAAGTCTTCTTGTGAGCCGACCTGGCGGGCACTCAACTGCTCTGGAGCTTTCATGCACGGTGTCCTACCATCCTCTTCTCCAGTTGGCATACCCTGCGGAGCAGTCGAATGGAGCGGAGCTCGCGAAGCCTGGTCTTAGGAGAACATCAGCTCTCGGCCCCGGCGAGGAGCGGGAAAAATTCAGCTCTCGGCTTGGTGGAAACGTTCCATGCGGACAGCCACGTGCATAATGCGTGCAACACCTTGGCCGCCAAGCACTCAAGATCGGACAAGCCCTGAATGGCCCAGGGATATCTGAGGATCAATCCAAACCTGCTTCCGATAGTCCCAGCGATGCCACCAGTCGTCGTAACCGATGTGGCAGTCGTACTGCGGTCGCAATGGCCTGTGCTATAAAGCTGACGTGGGCAGCTGCAAGATGAGCCATTCTCAGCTTCGATCTCAGAAGGCGCTGAAGTCGATGTTGTCGTGGAGAAGCACATGCCTCGAAGTGTGCGCTTCACTCTGGTTCCATGTTGTCACCTTTCAACGGCCTCTGTGATGGCAGCACCAAGTCTGCTGATCCACAGGCCACTCCTCGCTCGGAAGCGCTACCTCGAAGGGCAGAGCGGCAGACCACCTGCCATGCTCCGCAGCGAAGAGCACCCAGGGCCCCTGCCATTGATGACAGGAAGTCGTCTTTGGACAGGGAAGATTGTCCAGCTGGGATGAGCCTGGGCTAAGACATGCTAAGACCTTGTCACTCTTCGACTCTCGGGCCCCGACTGCAGCAACATCTGGGGAGGCAGTTTCGCCCAAGCCTCGGCATTCCGACCGATGACAGCTCGATTTCGACGAAATCGCCAGCGATGTGGGTGTAAACAGCCTGTAAACTTGACGCGGTGAGGCCCGGAACCAACCAGGAGAATGCCCCTTTGAATCCTAACCTCCCAAGAGCAGGTCTGGACACAGCGAGCACACATGCGTGTGGATAGGAGGCATCAGAGATGAGAGCGGTGGTCCTAGTAGCAAGAGTTTCACTAAGATGGGGAGCGCGCAGTGCAAACCAGGAAAGAAAGCGCCACAAGAGGTTCCGTGTGGTGCGCTCGTAGCCGGACACGGAGTGTGGCCGTCCACACTGTCGGGGACAGACAACGGAGGGTTTAGGGTTTAGGCTGCAGGGTTCACGGTTCAGCAGCTCTGGATCCATAACATTATCAAAACATAAAGTTGCTTCAAATTTCCAGTTTCAGCCAAAAACGTCAAAAAAACTTTCAAATTCTCAACACAGCTTCAAACTTTCTGGAACGAATCCTAGCTTGCCAATTGTTGGGTGTAACCTGTTCTTCTAGTGCGAACTAGTAGTTTAGAGTTCGACTGGCTACCGTCAACAAACTTACATCTGAAAACTAGGAAGTTCAGATCTTATCCAAAAAGTTTCACTATAGCTTCACTATAGCTGCAACTCTGGGACACGGCATCGCCTCATGACAGCAGCGACAGCGATCAGCCGGTGTCAGTTTGTTGAAGTAGGCTCAAGAACTCACCACCATGTTACGACCGTCATGATATAATCGCTTCATCGACACCATTCAGTACCAGGACCAAACACAAAGCGAAAAGACCGGAAGATGCTGCTTTTGTTAAACCCTAAACTTAAAGCGTGTCGGCTATGGCGTGGCCGAAACCCTGATCACGGACCCCAGGGTTTTAGCCGAGACCGGTGATCAGACTTTCGGCCGAAACCAAGGAAAACCGCTAAATCTCGATATCGGCACCTGGCCTAATGCAAATGTTATGCCTTTGAATTAGAACTTAACACGACAAAACCTGGAAGCCGAGCCGGTGGTCAGGGTTTCGGCCGAAGGCGCCCGCTGGGCCGAAGCCTTGAGTTTATGGTTTAGGGGGTTGCCACACGGTCAGGGGCCCAGGGGCAACAGAACTCTTCGTGAATCACGAGCACGGAAAGCTGAGCACGGATGGAGCAGCGTTCAAAAGTGTAGCGCAGATTCCGCTGCTGTGGCGGCGGTGAAAAAGTGCAGCAGGCAGCCTTCCTCCGGCCATAGCCATGAAATCGCACTAGTAGGTTCATCGCGCCGCTACGCCCCCATCGGCTTGTATCAGCAAATGACGTGTGGTGTTGTTGACGAGGTCAGGCCGACAGTTCGGATCAAGCTCGCAACGGGACTGCAGCATGGAATGAGGCTACTGCGGCGACGGAAGTCAGTCTCTGGTCGTTGACGAGGCCGTCACCATTCCTGGGAGCAGCGTTTCTGGATAAGCACCGACACCCGCCACGTGAGGCAGTCAGGACAAGGCACCCATCCAGAAGCGACCATGCTGCCTGCTGTGAGCCACTGGACCAACGAGGCGGAATGAGGGTGTCACATACGACATGGCATGCCTTGGCATCCTCGATGCCACGTCCTTGCCAAACAGAATGCCGACTGGGTGGAACTTGGCCAAGACTCTTGAACAACGGGCCTTCTGTATAGGGCCTGGCAACACTGAGAAATTCTTGCCGACCTTGGCAAATTGCAAGCAGAAAGATGTGCCTAGAAATCTAAGGGGCAAGCAGCTGAGTGCACAGCCAAGTGTGCCGTCTGAATCTGCGTCTGCGGCAAGAAGCATTGCCACCAAGGTGGCCTGTGATGAGCTTGTTCTAAGGAACTTACAACGACACCCCAGAACTATACCCTCCATTCCTTCGTATATAACCCCTATAGAATGCCTTTATATAAACCTCATATAACCCCTGTATAGGAACTTAGGGCTGATGCAGCTGCTTTGATTAAATTCAAGTGGTCTGCCTGTGCAGCTGCAACCGAGAAGGTTTGGGTTCGAAAGTGCAGGCTCTCAGATTCCCTGGGTTTGAAGGCCTCCACCATGTACTATGTAGAATGCAGCGGGGGAGGTGCGCGGGGAGGTGCGGGAGTGGGTGGAATCCGTTTCAAAAGTCTGTCTGCCGCTTCTGAGAAGCAACCCAGCAGGGCCTCTGAGAAACCTGATTCAAAAGCCTTCTTTTGCTTCGGGGGCCCGGAGGCCGCAAAAAAAAGCTTACCAGGTCGTGTTCAGTGCGATTTTCCTTGGAACCAGGGAATAGTCCCAGGGTGTAATTCTGAATTCCTTAGACTTGTGGATTGCACATCCATCCTAGAAGTGAGCCAATAAAGCCGCAAGCGGCGGGAAGCAGCTGTCGCCGTTCGGCGTCTTGAAGCTCCTGCTCGTCCACCTGGAAGGCATTCATCACTTGAACCATAGGCTCGACGGCAGGCAACCCGCTAGGATCAGCAAGACCGTACTTGTGTCACTACGGTATGACCCTGAGAATTGGCAATGGCAGTGCAACTGATCATCACGCCCGAAGCCTTTCCATCATGGTTTGCATCAACATCGAACCATAGGGCATCAGCGGCACTGCTGTCATCCTCGGCTACAGCAAACTGCAAATAAAGAACCAATCTGTTCGCACAGACCGTGGCCACAAACTCGTAGCTATTCAATAGCTGCTATTGGCTTGAGCGACTTGGAGCTTTTGGGCGGTGCCCAAGAAAAATCTGAAACGACCGGACACATGCCGTGCTGTCGAACTCCTAGTCCTAGATCCTCTCACATTGACCATCCTCTTCTTGTCGTCGATACAACCGTGTTGGAGCTGAGGTCTTCACGGCTAATGCGGCCTCGAACTCTTCACGATCCAGCCTCCAGCACGGAGCAAAATCTTGAAAGAGTTACAGAACATTGCGTGTGCCATGCTGCGAGAGAGGTCCACCACCATTGGGAGTCCCAGGTCCCAGCATGCCGTTTCCGTTCCGATCACCTTTCGAGAGCTTCTGCGCCACGGGCGCCAGCTCCAAGAGCTCCTAAGCAGCGGCTCCAAAAAGAGCAAAGCAGCAAAGCCTGAGAGCAGAGCCTCCGCAAAATTCCCCCCCCCCCCCCCCCTATTCGCCCCCCGCCGTGCCATCCCGACTCTACATGGCACCCCCATCCGCGCACATCTTCTCAACACCCACCCCCACCCCCTCNGCGGCCGCGCGCCAAACGGCGCCGACACCCAGCGCCAAAAAAAAAGGAAGGACGAAAAGGCTGGGGGGAGCCCCCCCCAAAATTCCCCCCCCCCCCCCCCCGATTCTGCGGCCACTCCTGGCAACTCTCGGACACGCTGGCCGCTCTCTGGTCAGAATCTGCACACCTGCCAGGCAGCCCTCCCCTCTGCCCAGACAACCGCAGACACTGCACGGCTCTGGCTCTGCATTGGAAGATGTTGCGACTGCGATCGTACTCCCTTGGCGGCGCCTCCATGCCGCTTCGATGAGAGTTCTCATGACCGTCGTGGCAGTCCTGCCACTGACAATCTAGCTGCTAGCGCACAGTCATCAAAAAACCACAAGTGCCAGGTCCACCCGCTGGTCCAAGTGCAGGGAAATGGATCTCCAAGCGGTTCTGGCAGCCACGGAGGGCAGAAGCACTGCCCGAAACCAGAAATCCAAGCACAGGTTGCCAGAGCTGCCTCAGGCAGCCTCAATCCAACATGCAATCATGCCAGGGAGGCCGTCGCGCCTTAATGTGACATCGCGAGTGTCAGAGGTATCAGGCGCACAACACACGATATGAGTAGGTTCGTGGCCCGTGCAACACTTGTGCCTGGACAGATCACCAGAAAGCAAATTGCTCGTCCTGATTGCAGCAGGCGGCCTCCATGCGGTAGAGCACCGCAAACAGGCCAAGTAGGATCAGCACTACACCGCAACAAACCTGTCTGCAATCCATGCGGTACCCTCGTGGCGTAGAAATTTGCACCGAGGCCCCCGCACATCGGATTTTCGGCTTGTAGAACTTAAAGGTGCGGACCTGGGATTGGAAACTCGCAACCCAAACTGCACAGGTGGGCCCTGGGTGTGCCCTTGCATGCTTGGAATCAAGCTCGCTCAACGTCGTATTCGCCTCGACCTTCCCCTACATGCTGGTAGCCTGGCACCTCATGCCGCTTACAACAGCAAGGTGTCCAAATTTTAATATACAACTGGCCAAGGAGAATCACTTGAGGACACTGCCAACATGTACTGGCCCCTGCCCTCTCCCACGTTGGTCCACTTCGTGGACACCTTTTCATTCCCGCAAGCATGAGTTGATATGTCCAGACCGGCCCAGATGCAATAAAGCAGTGGCCTGATCATCTTGAAGGCATGAATCGCAACCTTGGCCGCATGCCAGGATCCCTTGGGGATGACAGCATCTCTTCGGGCGTAGATGTAGACGTAAGAGGACTGTTTCGCGGAGACGTAGAGGCGATTCTGACCAGGACAAATCAGCTGAACAGTCACTTGTTTCCAACCCGTACGCCAAGCCACTGTTTCGGACAAGGCATCAAACAAACACCCTACTGTCAGACGTTCGGAGATTTACTTGAAGACACTTCGAGCAGCTTTACCTGGATGCTCCATCGAGCTACTACATAAACAATCTAACTCAAGATTTCTCCCTCGATACTACCAGGACCCCACAATCTTGACCTTATGTTGCTAAGTGTAGCACGAGTTCTTGCTGAAGCTGGAATCTGTTGAGCCTTCTTTTGCAGTGATTGAGTTTGCAACATACGTGCCTTCCTGTGGAAGGACGTGGAAGATCTGAGACTGAATCCAAGTACCAGTTCTGCACTGACAAAAAGAACTTCGTCTGATGGAAAGCCCGTATGTCATAGCCTGAGACGCTGGGAAGGGAGAGGGAGCAAGGCAAGCGGAGGGAAAGGGGAGCTACAGAAGACCACCACGAACAGAGAGGGATAGGCTTTGGATTAGACTCGCAAGATCGGACGGTGAAAACTCCCTTGCGAAGTTGCAGAGCTGCACATTCTCGATCAAAACCAAAGTCTCTCCTTAGGCCTCGACTGAGGGGGATGCCGAATTCGTTGCAAAATTCAGTACTCGCACTTTGGCGCTTCCCAACTTGATGAATCTCGCTCCCGCGACAATGCCACGAGTACTTCCGCCACCGTCCCGTACTGTTTTTTGGCTTTGAAACTGAAGTGCTGCCAAAGAAACGCGAAGGCTCTCAGAGGCTTTTCAGTGTGGTGTCAGCCGCGGAGCTTGACGTGTCGATCGTATTTTGGCTGCGACTTGCGTTTCTACCAAATATCGGAATCGTGCTCCTACCAGAGTGAACGCTCTGACAAAAGCAGATCTCCTAGTCGTAAAGCGTAGCCCCCATACTTGTTTACGAAGACAATTGCTAACCGCTCCCCAAACAACCACCATAAGCAAGCGAAGCACGTTCTCATTGGTTTTAACTCGTTGGTCGTAAAGTCGCATCTCTCGCTAGTCGGCCTCGAATCTCAGACTCNCCCCAAACAACCACCATAAGCAAGCGAAGCACGTTCTCATTGGTTTTAACTCGTTGGTCGTAAAGTCGCATCTCTCGCTAGTCGGCCTCGAATCTCAGACTCGTAGCCGAAAACTCAAGTGCCGGGATCACACCCCGGGAGCGGGCGGGTGGGTCAAATCGGGTGTGATCCTTGAGACCAAAATGGCCACGGAAGGAACACATGTGTACCCGCCAACCACGCTTGCAATTGTCATGACAACACCCGCAGGCTACTGTTTGCTACGACAATTGCTAACCGCTCCCCGAACAACCACTATAAGCAAGCGAAGCACGTTCTCATTGGTTTTAACTCGTTGGTCGTAAAGTCGCATCTCTCGCTAGTCGGCCTCGAATCTCAGACTCGTAGCCGAAAACTCAAGAGTGCCGGGATCACA